>JAUMJL010000123.1:600000-864136 GCA_033558185.1 Dromococcyx pavoninus | reverse complement strand
GGTACTATACACAAAACATTTGTTTGGGTAGTATAACCATGTGTGCTTGCAAACAAGTTGGATGTGAGGCATGTATTAGCTCAAGTCAATTTAATCCTAAAACATTTTATGTCTCCCCTGCTGTAAACCATGCAAACTCCTTTCATGTGTATTTATGTATGGCTCTTCAAAACAAGATGACAAATTTCCCCTTCCCTTCACAAAACATGCACAAGCAAGTTCACAATCACCTACTTCCTTTTTAATGCAAACAGTTCTAGTCTGGATTTATCACAGGTCATTAATTGGATCTCTCCCCTTTTCCCTTTTCCCTTTTCCCTTTTCCCCTTCCCCTTCCCCTTCCCCTTCCCCTTCCCTTTTCCTCTTCCTTTTCCTCTTCCTTTTCCTCTTCCTCTTCCTCTTCCTTTTCCTCTTCCTTTTCCTTTTCCTTTTCCTTTTCCTTTTCCTTTTCCTTTTCCTTTTCCTTTTCCTTTTCCTTTTCCTTTTCCTTTTCCTTTTCCTTTTCCTTTTCCTTTTCCTTTCAAAAATTCAATGAAGGCAACTCCTCATCCTTACCCCAACCTGCCTCCTTCTTCAGTCTTAAACTGCAATAACTGCTATTAAGAGGGTACTATGGCTAATACAGACTTTCATCTTCAAGTAGCCAGAGGTGTTACATAGTCGCATTTCTCATAGATATCAGTGACAAATTATTTTTTGGTTCAAGTACTACAAGTTCAGTTTATAAGGTTGGGTTTGCCATTAAGTATGAATATACAGTTTTAACGCAGACTAATTGAGATACATCATAGCACATCTGTGACCATATGATTCATCTTCCCTGAAAGGATTCACCCATGCTTCAAGCATTTGACTGCTACTATATGAAAAGCAAATGTTGCAAATACACTTTACAGTATTACATCCTATTTTAAAATTCATTTAGCATTCAGACAGAAACCTTATCTGGGCACTCTGCTCCTCAACTAAACTTCTATGAAAGCCAGAGAACAGAGATCAGCGTTTATGCACAGGAAACTGTTTGGCCTCAAAGAGAATTAGTATATTTTCTCTTTATCTTACACCTTATGAAAAGCTATCATATTAAAAATAGGTCCCTTTTAGATAAAATTATACATTAGACAGTGAAACGTCTTGGCAAGTGGACTTTTTTTAAGAGTGACAAACCTTCCCAATCTTTGCTTTCAGCAACATATGAGGCAATTCCATGAAGAAAGCAGTTTGATGGAGCAGACCCAGATTTCCTTCACAATACACTAGATTAGTTCCATTAAAAAAACCCACAATCCCCCAACAATTAGAAGTTAACCAGAGTAAGGTCATTTTGCTTTTCTGGTCAGAAAATAAATGACGAAGAAGCCTTGAACATGATAACAGCTGAGTAAATCTTACTCTGAGAAAAATGCCACAGACTCCTTAAAATCTCCATGAGTTTTGTGATTACAAGAGCCTGACTCTGCTGGACTTTCTCACATTGATGCCAAAGGATTTACCCGCCAAGTAAAGACTACTTGCATGAGAATGGCTGACTGGATGACACTCAGAATAAATGAATACAAAGCAAAAGCAGTCACTGCACTGATTTTTAGCAAAGGCAGTGGGAAAATCACTCCTCCAGCTCCTATCTCTGACGTTAGCTTAATAATTAGTATTGCTGGTGAAGAATACTGAACAAAAGTTAGCAGTGCCTATGTCAAATAAATAACGAAGAGCATATGATGGCTTTATTACAACACCTGCATGCTGTGTGTGCCCCTTCAGAAGATGAAACATTCACCTTGCAGACTCAGGAATTAGCACCTTTTACAACTTATCACAAAGCTGACTAAAGCCTTTCATTTTTTCCCGTTCTATTAGCAAAATCATTTTCTGTCCACAGCAGCTGGAGATCCACTCTGCACAGACGCTGGCACAGGCGCGCATGTTTACAAACTTCAAAAGCATCAATTAGGCTCTGGGAGAGGAACAGAACCGACTTCCCTCTTGAACAAGCGGTCAAGGTTAGGGAAAAGACAGCCGTTTGCCTAAGGAAAATCCCCAGCCTCGCGACTCACCCTAGTAAGAGCCAGGCAGGACATCAGCGGTCAGGAGAGTATCTCCGACCACGCTGCAACCTCAGTCCGCATCCCCCCACTCCGGGAAGCGCCTCCCTCGGCCAGGAAGGAAGGAAGGAAGGAAAGGGCGGTGGGACAGCAGATCCCTCTCAAGAAGCCAGGTACTTTTCTCCACGCCTAATGAAGGAGACCCAGACTGTTGGAGCTCGGACCCAGGTGCTGCCTGAGCTGCCGTCCCCCTGCACCTCAGTCCCGCACAGCCCGGGGGGGAGTGCGGTGCTGCAGATACATTGTTTTTTTAAAACCGTGTTACTTCCTAACGCACCTCGTTCTCACCTGGAAGCCTTCCCTGCCCATGCATACACAGGGATGGAGAGGGTGTATGTGTATAGGGGGAAATCCCTGCCGTCCTCAGCATTCTTTCCCCTCCTCTGCGTCCTTTCCTCTCCTCAGCATCCCTCCCCTCCTCAGCATCCTTCTCCCTCCACAGCATCTCTGCCCAGCTCAGCATCAGGGGCACGAAGGAGCCCCGCTGATGGCCCCCTCGCCGCCCCTCTGGCCGAACAGGAACTCCTTTGTGCCGGCCAGCCCTGTTATTTCTCCTTGGGAAAACTTTCTCTTTTCCTCCGTTTCGCTCGGCTCCCCCGGAGGGAGGACAGGGGCTGGAGGAGCGGCAGGGCAAGGGCGCGGGTAGAGAGAGAGAACTGGGTTCCACCCGCCGATGCTCCCCATCCTCCGGGATGCTTCCCGTCCTCCAGGATGCTCCCCGTCCTCCAAAGTGTCTCCCCATCCTTCGGGATGCCCCCACAATGCTCCTCATCCTCCAAGCTGCACCCCGATGCTTCCCATCATCCGGAATGCCCCGCCGATGCTCCCCATCCTCCGGGATGCCTTCACGATGCTTCCCATCGTCCGAGCTGCCCCCTGGATGCTCCCTATCATCCGGAATGCCCCCCTGATGCTTCCCATCCTCCGGGATGCTCCCCATCATCCAGGCTGCCCCCATGATGCTGCCCATCCTCCGGGCTGCCCCCACGATGCTCCCCACCCTTCGGGATACCCCGAGGGGTTCGGTTTGCTGAGAACCAGCTCGCCTTGCCTGCGCTCCCCATCCAGGGGGAAGCGGCTGGTGGAGCCACTGGCCCGCGGCGGCAGAAAGGGGCGAGGAAGGGGGGGCGAGAACAACTGGCTCCGCGGGGCTGCGGGAGGGCAGCCGAGGCGGAGGGAAAGGCGGGGGGGGAGGGGGGGGACGACACGGGAACCCGCAGCCCCAGCCCACGATCGCGAACAAAGCCCGGGGGCTGCGCCCGCGGAAGAAGTTTCCTCGGTTTTCCCGGCCCCTTCCCCTTACCCCCAAAAATAAAAAAAACACAGCCCCATCCTTGAAATAATAATAATAACAAAAAGATTTTTTTAAGTGAAAAAACATAAAACCAAGAAAATAAAAATAAATCATAAAAATAGATAAATCAACCCAATCACCCCGCATGGAATAGAGGAGAGCGAGGGGGTTACGCCTCTGCACGGAGCGCCCACATTGTCCCTGTAACAAAGACCCGCATCCCTGCACGATGCCCGAGGTGCCCGGGCGGTGGCCCCGGTTCCTGTGTCCCACGACCCCGTTGGGGAGCGGGTATTGGAGGCTAGGGGAGGCAGAGAGGGGCCCGAGCTCTGCCGCACACGCAAGGGGCTCGGGAGGAAGGATAACACAGTTGCAGGGTGGGGTGGGTGGGAAATAAAGAGAGGAAAAAAAAGAAAAGGGAAATCACGAAGATGCCTGGAAAGTGGCAGCAGCAAGCGCAGCGTGTGCACTTGCGAGCGGCTCTTCTCTCCCTCCCCAGGCGCTGCAAACGCTGTCGAGACAGAAAGCAGCAGCCAGGCTTAAATCGCAAACCATCCTCGCTCCTCCCGAGCCTGCCGGGTACGACCCGGGAGTCTTTTTTTTTCCGAGCAACCCCGAAATATCAGGTAGGGACACAGACGAGGGGAGTACTGTACCTTTTCGGTGCATGTATCTAGGCAGCTAGAGGACAGAACTAGCTGATGTAGTGTCCCATTTAGTAATCCATTTAAGGGGATCTCTCTGGGAAACTGGAGCCACTCTCTCCTTTGCAATCCTTTGTCATTACTACATGTGTGCTTCGCGGGGGAAAACGGAGTATTTAGTATTTTCTACTTTCTGAATTGCAAACGCAATTTGTTCATTTCCAATGGTGGGCGAAAACAGGGGAGGAAACAGGGAAAAGAAGGAACAAAAAAAAAACCAACAAAAAAAAAGGCGTTAGCAACTCCTCTCCAGACACAAATTCCACTACGGTTCCACTCCAGTAAGTCCCCTTCAGTGGCGCCTCTAGAAGAAAGTCATTTCGGGGTCTCCTCCTGCTCCCTCTCTCCCAAAAGTGCTCCCGGTGTGACGGCTGCTTCAGCAAAACTCCTGGGCTTGCAGGAAAGCGCAGTCGCTCCTCGCCCCGGGCTGCCGGGCATTGGACTGGTGAGGACTGGTGTGCCACTGGCGAGCCACTGGCGAAGCACTGGTGAGCCGATGCCCTGCCTGCCCTCGCCGCCCGCCTCCCTGCCCCTGGAACGCGGCTCTGCCGGTGGAGGCGGAGACAAAGCGGCGACTGGACCGGCACGCCCCCCCGCACTCTCCCCCTCGATCCGCGCTCCGCCCCGCGGGCAGTGGGCGTTACCTCCGAGGGGCGGGGCCTCGACGGGGGCGGGCGGAAGGGCGGGGCCTCCGCAGGGGTGGTGGCAGAGGGGCGTGGTGTCGTCGGGGGCGTGGCCTTGGCGGAGCGGGGGGCGCGGAGCCTCAGGCGGACACTGCGTGTCGGTACGGGTAAAGGGGCGTGGTCTGAGCGGGGGCGTGGCCTAGCCAGGACGGGGGCGTGGCCTCGTGTCGGTCTGGATTTGGGAGATGCCGCCCCTCGTTCCAGCGCTCGTTACAGGCAGCGGGGGCCGATGCTGAGCGTTACCGGGCTCAGAGCGAGCAAGTGCAAGCCGAGGGGACGCGCTCGTGTCCCCCCTCGGAGGTGCCACCATCTGCAGCCATCGCAGTCGTTCCGGACGGGCGCGAAGCCGGAGGTGCGGAGACCCGAGCAGCCCGGCGCGACTGGGGGCATGGCGGGGGGGCGCCGCCCTTAGAGGGGATACGCGGGTCCTCCACGGACTATGGCAGCAGGGGCCGCTGCGGAGCCCGAGTCGGGCTGTATGCACTGGATACAGACTGCGCGGAGCCGGGGAGAGCTGCATTTCCCTGGAGCACCGCCTTTATTCCCCCCGGGAGCATTCCCCGTATCCCCCATGAGCATCCCCCTTTATCCCCTCGGAATCATCCCTCGTATACCCTGCGAGTACCCCCGGAACTGTATCTCCACGGAAGCATCCCCCACATCCCGGGAGCATCTCCTGTGTCTCTGGGAACTGGGGTTGCAGCTGGCGCCTGGCGCTTCTCTCGACCGTCCGCTTTTCTCCCTTCCTATCCCCCCTTCCCTCCATCCAAACCCCGCCTCGGTGGTCGCTCACTGTGCTAATCCGTGTCTCGGAGCTGATCCAGCCGGGAGCACGCGGCGCTAATACATTAATCCCCCTCTCCCCCCTCTGCCGCCCGCTCTAATCCCACCCCCGTCCCGGGACCGGGGACCCCCTTCTGCCCCCATCGGGTCGCCCGCCCTCCGCGCCTGGCTGACCTCTTGGAGCTCCCGGAGGGCTCGGACAGACGGGATGCGGGATACGGGCTACCGTAAACCCCGACAAGGTAGCCCAGTGTGCCAAAAATCCGTGTGCATGTCTCTTTGGCGAAGGCATGCGGTCCCCGACGAGTTTTTTAGCAGTAATTTCCACCCTCCAGATCTGCGAGGAGAACCTCTAGTTGTTTCAGCGCGAAAGTATCTCGTTTCCAGCGGATTCATTTACATGTGCGATGGCTCTGGCATGATTTATTCTTTTTTTTTCCAACCCAGATAAGTGAAAGGACAGACAGCAACCAGGGGGATTTGCTGTCAGGCCACGAAGTGTGGCATTAAAATTAAAATAATTGCTTGTCTATGACAGCTGTTTTTGAGCCTTTTATTTTCAGATAATGAAAGGACTCTGAGAAATTGGTTTTGGTTCGGTATTTGATTTGGGATCTAAAATTACACACACATTCATTCAATTTCTATTTGTTAGATTACAAGGGAAAACATTAATCTCTATCAAGGAAAAGTTTCTTCTTTCCTTTCAGACAGTTTAAACTGAATGTATACTTAGGGTAATTTTCTAACCAAAGGAACTGAGACTTAAGATATATTTTCTTTCTTTCTCTGAAAATCCAAACCAGAAGCAAGTTCTGCACCAACAGAGTAATTGCTGGGGACAGAGAAATTTTAGTGAAGCAAACTTACCCCAGATCTGAAAGCAATTAGGAGAAACTGAACTGGTACAAATAATTTCTGGGTACCCAAGCGTATGTCAGGGGACTAAACCAGACGAATGTACCTTGATTTGCCAAGACCCCTAACCCCATTTCCACAGAGGCCCCTCATCATCTCATGCTGCTTTTGCCTGGGTCAGGAAATGAGAAAAGACTCTGAAAACAGCCAGGATTTGCAGGAAATACCCATTCAACAATACCAAAGGCTGACATTCAATCATTACATTATGCTCAATCACTACATGCATTTTTAGGTGTTCAAAATGTCCATTGATTTTGTTGTGGGGTTGAACTGTAAGCAGATCTAGACTGGGCCCTTACTGTGTGCTTCAGCTGCTTCACGAATATTTCCACAATACTGAATGGTTTATTTTAGACTTGCATTTCTTCATTAATCAAAAAAGGCTTTCTCACAGGGAACATTTTCCTCTCCTATACTTAGGGCTCTCAAAAATACAGAACAGATTTTTGTATTATGAAAGTTCTGCAACAAGATGAAAGCACTAAAAAGTCATGTTCCCAGACATATGCAGGTTCTTTAACAAAAGTGTTTTCCATTCATCCATTTTCTTTTCCAGTCTTTAATTTCCAAGCCAGCACTGCCTAATTTTTTCACTTAAATCACACATTGTAGCCCTTTTTCATTTAGCCTTCTGCCAAAACGAAAGTCAGCTCTTCTGTCCTTCATTCCCTTGCTGCTCCTTCTGCTATTTACTGGAATCGATCTGCAAAATCAGACATATCTTTATGGCTTGAAAAAACACCCTGTTTTCTTTTACCTGACTCCCTGTTCGCTTTCTCTTTTTGTACCCAATCCAGTAAACTGTTCTCATCTTTTCTCTCCCAGCAAGTTTTTTAGGCCGTTTTTGTGGAACTTCAGTATCAATATCAATTCTCCATGCTGTCAGACTTTCTGAAAACTGAAACACAAACTTATTTGTTTTGTGTAGACTAGTTAACAACTGTGGGCTACTCACAGCAGCTTTAGGAAGGGAATTATTACCCTTATTGATGGAAAAAGACATATTTTTTCACTGGCTGCATTTTGGCAGCTGCAGAGGTAGAGTGCAGTGGGCTTTCCAGTCAGGAATTCTTAGTGAGGTCTACATGGAGCTGTGAATTTTAAAAGCCTTATCTGCACAATTCACACAAGCTACAGAGAAATTCTCCAACTCACTCCAACAAAAAGTTGTTCTGAGAAGGTTTCTACCAAGTATTTGACTTGAGTTCATATGAAAATGTTGTGTCTACCCCTCCTTCCTCATCATATACAAAATTTTTTTACTTTAAGTTTGTGGGACCCATAGCCCTATATGGGAGAAGGACATCTGGGACTCCTTCACTGGCAATGGCTGAATCAGTTGGGTTGTGTGAAGTTCAATGCTGACTGACGTGATGAGTCCCACACTGTATAAGTATATATTTTCTCCCCTACCAGTTTCTCAGAGCTGTGTGATTGTAAAAGCAGCATCCCATTAAATATAGCTGAGGAGCTGGGATACTGCAAGGCTGCAATGGCACCTTGTCACTGAGCACATTCATCATCTTCCCACATCAGAATAACCTGTGCAACGTTCCCTAATTTCTATATCAGTTGTTATTGCTGGATTCAGTCCAGTTCATTCTTGCCCCTATTTCAAAGGCACAAAGTGCAGCAGAGTTCTACATTGACAAGAAGCAACACACAAGAGTGGCAGAGCTGAGGATTTAGACAACTGTATGAGAAACACATGGGGTTTTTGACCCAAGGAAGGTATTAAGTGGTTTGGAGAGGTTATAACTAATTTTTTCCCTCTCCCACTCTGACATAAGAGGAGATACCTTTATCTGTGGGGATGTATCTCATCCCAAATAAAAACAGAATGTAAAGTGCAGGGACATCTTAAAATAAAGAAGTGTTGACTTCTTTAATCTTACATCAATAGTGAAAGCTCATCAAACTGTAAATATGTTTTTTATGAAGAAAACATTACTGAATGCCTGGCAAAGTAATCACTCTCATACAGAGAAAAATAAGGTCTTTCTTTTAATCACTTCAGAGGAATTCACCAAACTCAGCTGTACTCTGAAAATGTTGGTTGAAAGTGGGCAGGTTTTTAATCAGCACATAACTGTTCTTGGGCACACTGCAGCTAAAAGAAAGAAGCCTCGTAAAAACCAACACAAAACTAATTCTTGGTCTCTTAATGTAAATAGCAATGGATCTTTTGCCCAATTAACTCCTACAGAGTCAGGCTGATAGTTTAAATTATGAGTGCTAGACATTTTACAGACCGCTGTAAACATGTAAAATGAGATTAGATTAAGAACAGGTAGGCCATGATTTTTCTCCATTGATGTGGTTTTTAATGGTTGGTGAACCCTGGCAAAATACTTTCTGTAACTAAGGACCTTACTAGAAATGCTACAGTTTTAACTTGCTGGATGGTATGTATGGATTTGCTTTTCTTAATCACTTTGTTCAGACTTCTTCCAAATAGGACAACCAAATGACCATAGGCTGACGTGGGGTCTACTCCAACAAGGATGCTCAAAGTATTCAAAGTTCAGGAAAGCAGTTCTAAATATTCACTGGAAATACCAGGGACTCCACTAAAGGACTTCCCTTTGCCTGTGAACCCAAAGAGAGTCTCCCTGTGCCGTTTCTGTGCAGGTTGGTCTTTACAGCTATGGAGGGTTTTGGAAGGCAAACAAGGCTGCAGAACAGATGTTTTGTACAGGAGGCTGCCGTGGTCAGCTCCTGCTGTACTGTGCCAGAAAAATCAGCAGAAATTTCTGTTGTCCTGTAAGCAACATTCACATGTCACTTTGTCATCTTGTTCCCGGAAGAGGAGAGTGTTACATGGTGAAATAAACAGAGAATACTCTGAATAGTGAATGGGCCATAGAATCATAGATTCATAGAATTGCTTGGTTGGAAAAGACCTTTGAGATCATTGAGTCCAACCACACCATATGGTGAAAGGAGAAGTTCCGTGTTAAAATAAGCAAAACAACAGAGCATGGAAGATCAATATAGGAAAATGGCGTAGAATGTAGCAGTTGTTAAAACCAACAGAAATTTGCAGAGATTCATTATCAAATTACTCTAAACACACATATGCCAGATCCTCCTCTGCTGTAAGTTAACATAATCTTATTAATGTTAGTGTGTCCATATTGATTTCACCTGCTGAATACCTGTTTTGTAAAGTTTGACCGTGAACGGAGTGTATGGTAATATTTAATAGCCTACAAGATCTCCACAACAAGCATATTACTGATCTGTGGTATTCCATTGGCAGTTGTTTAAGTTGCTAGAAAAATTATTTGCTATTGAACTCTATTGGATTTTATATAAGGGGAAGCTTACTTTCATCACACATTGGATGTTTATGATGTCACATTAGTCTCTTCTAGTTAGAGTGTCTGAGAGGGAGATTTGTCATAAATCGTAGAGAGAGAATCTGAAGAGAGTTTTCAGTGTTTCTTTCCTATGAGTTTTGTTACGGGGGACGACAGTATGCTCCTCAGTAACTTCACGATGGTTTAGTTTCAGGTACTGTGCTCTGCATTTTTAGTACACTGTTTCAGAAATTGGTCCCCTCCCCCACCTTTCCCAGTATCATGCTTAGATGTTGCATCCTATTTGAGTGTAGTGAGGAATGGAACCCAATAAAATATGTCCCTCTGCAGCTGTTTCTCTTTATTTGGTTAAGGTTTGACACTACTGAGCTGTCTGGACAGCAAACAAAAAGTTGTAAAGAGACTCTCTGAAAACATTCAAAATACCTTTTGATTTGGAAGTTAAATCAAATTAATACAGTCTTCTTAGGGTAAATCCTCTATTGTTATCAGGACTCTGTAAAATCAGGGACTTGATCAAGAGCTTAAGAAATATAGCGAGAAAAGATTTATTTTGGCTTAGCCTGTGTTCTTGCAGTGCATAAATATGGCCCAAAGTGAAGCATTGCAGTGACTCCCAAAAAAGCAATGAACAATTCAGATCTAGATGGGGGATCTAAGTGTAAATTTTTGATAATTGGAAAGACAGCACTTGAAAGAAGTCAATACTATAATAAAAATATTTTAAATACAACTAAAGCATCAAGCTGAGAGCAAATCCAATTTTAAATAATAACAAATAGTTAGTTTAATAAGTCAAAATCATTGCTTTCAGTGTCCCTTCGGCTGAACTGAGCCCTTAGGAACACTCAGTAAGTGGAATTGCCAGGCAATACAATATTACCAAAGAGAAATCTTAATGTTTTCAGTATCTGAAATAAAGAGGCTTTATTCCATCCTCCTCCCCAACACACACACTTTAATTCATAACATTAAATCTCATTCAGCTGACTTTTTTTTAACCCTCAAATTGATGGCAGTGGGAAGAAAAAAAAGAGTCTGGGGCTAACGGACAATGGAGAAAGGAGAAGAACAGTGGGGAAAAGTACAGCCTGGACAAAATGGAAGAGGTGAGGAGAAGGCTCCAGCTGAGAAAATTTATGAAGCTGAGTGTGCAGTGAAACCCAGAGAGAAGTTATGGAGGGAAGGAGAAAGGAAGAAAGAGGCCCAAAAAGAGAGGAAAGCGAATAGTCCACATGTGAAGTAAAATATTAGTGAGATACAGTAAAGCAATGTAGGAAAAATGGGATTGGTTAAACCTTGGCAAATAAAAAAGTGATGGGAAACATCTCCTAGTCAGGTTTTTTCTCTGATTCTGTGAGAGTACTGAATTAAAACAACATGAAATGAGACTGAGTTGCTCTAGGTTTACACATCCTTTTAAATAATATGAATATTTTTCCATACTAGAGGAGAAATTAATGTCAAACACATTATGGCCTGCTAAGATACAGAAGAGCAACTGAAAATGTGTTGAAAGACATTAGAAAGCATATTGAAAGAAAAGAGTGGGTCCTGCTGTTGACAAAGCAGTTTTCATCAGTGTCAGTCACCTCCCCACAGGGGCTGATGAGCTATTTGGACCTAATTCTGTGTGGAAAAAGTGACACAGGATAGCCAGGAAACAACAGTGCACTGGGACATGGGTCGGATGGAGGGTTTGTCTAGAAAGGCACCGGGGCCACCAGTGGCCGTCAGCCCTGGGTAGGCTGCCTCGAGTTCAGCTCCTCTTGGCTCACAGCTGTGAGCAAGGGGAAACCAGGAGGTAAGCAGAAATGCATCTTTCTCATGCTCCCTGTGCACCTGCCCTTGCCAAGGTGAGTTGATATCCCTGGTGTCTCACCGGGAAGAGCAAAAAATTATTCCTCTCCAAGGGAGGGTGTGGGTTAATCCATCAGTTTGTAGCACAGTGTGGCTTTTATGAGATATGGTGAGCAATTGGCGATGGGGAGCTGATGGGGTCTTTTCTGAGTATGCTTTATCTAACAAAGAAGTTATTCAGGAAAAAGAGCTGAAATGACTATTTTCCTTTGTACCTTTGTCTGTAATTCTTTTCCTAACAGGCAAATGGACAGGGAGGTGTTTCTAGCACTGGTTCAATTACCTGGTGTGGAAAGGGTTGTCTTTTGCTTTCCCCTGGATAGGAATAGGCCAGGAAAATTAATAATAAGAATGCTGGTGATGCAAATATGATAGTCTAGGTTTTTCTTCGTAACTATCTGTACTCTGCCAATGGTACTTGTATTTAAAAAGCTTTACTCCACAAGAAGTTGCGCTGAAGCTAGTACAGGTAGCTGTGGAGTTAGTAATATCTTGCAGTGTGCAGAGTTGATAACTTCTGGCCCATCTCAGGATGATGGTGACAAAGGCATTACTGCCACATTCAGGCCCTTCTTCCCTCGCTCCCTCCGGGCTGGTTGCAGTCTGGAGTTTCCCGGTGACTATTAGAGCTGAAAAGCATTTGCTAATGAAGCCTGCACAATTCCCAGGGAATGAGGGATGGGGAGTGGAGACTTCCCGTGTTTTCTCATTCCTGGCAATCATTAGCTAGCCCAGCACTCCCGGGTGTGACTGTCTTAGGTAAATCATAGCCTAGACATTCCAGCCCTGCCTAAGTGAGTTTCAGTTACTCCACTGTGCCTGATGCAAGTGCAGCAAAATTGAGAGGAAGTGAATGAAAAGCGTTTGGAAGATTTATCACTAATAAAAGATTTATCATAGAAAGGGCAAGAGTCCTCGCAGAAACTGCCTGCTAGGAGAAGCCTGTTTGACTCACTGTGAAAGGTGGATTTCCATTGCTTGGAGACACATATTTGATATGAGTCAAACCATTGTCTTTTCCTTAAACGATCGTGCCAGATATGGTGTATTAGCACGTACTTTGCATTGCATGTATTGAAGTTTTGTAGATAAAGAAGGATTTCTCGTTGGTGCAGAAGTGGCAAGACTATGTATAACGAAGAAATGTGGAGGAAAACATCAACTTGCATGAAATAAACCACAGTCGTCCTTATATTTATGTGCCATCAGTGACGAAACTCCCACTAGCTAAAAATAGATTTACGTATTATTGCCAAGGGTATCATTTATAGCAATATTCTTTGTGACTTACTCTTTATTTGGGCCGTCCCGAAGACAACATTATTCCTCACTTTTGGCAGAGACTTCCTGTGGATATTGCTTGGATTTTGCATTCATCCCTGTGTGGAATACGCATTAGTGTTCACAGAAAATCAGCAGAAAACATATGTGCATTTTAATACCTACTTACATCCTATGTCAAAGACACAAATAAAACTTGATTTGAGTATTAAGGTTTTTCCTTGGGCTTGTATTCTACTGTAATTTTTATGTTTGATGTTCCACAGTGACTTTACCTGTATTGCTTGTTCTCAAAAAAGCATCTAACACCAACAGATAGATATTGTGTTTAGAATCATAGAATAATCGAGATTCCAAAAGACCTCTAAGATCACTGAGTCTAATCACAACCTAACAATACTGTGCCTGCTAAACCATAACCCAAACTGCCATGGCTTCACTATTTTTGACCCCCTCCAGGGATGGTGGCTCCATCACTTTCTTAGGCAGCCTATTCCAATGCTTTCAGTAAAGATTCATAGAATCACAGTATGGTTTGGGTTGGGAGGAACCTTAAAGATCATCCAGTTCCAATCCCTCTGCCAAGGGCAGGGGCACCTCCCACTGAACCAGGTTGCTCAAGGCCCCATCCAACCTGGCCTTGAACACTTCCAGGGAGGAAGCAGCCACAATGTCTCTGGGAAACCTGTTCCAGAGCAATTAGAATTTTTTTTCTATTATCCAATCTAAACCTCCCCTGGAGCAACTTGAGGCCATTTCCTCTCATCCTATTGCCTGTCACTTGGGAGAAGAGACCAGCACCTACCTTACTACAAACTCCATTCAGGTAGTTGTAGACAGTGAAGAGATCTTGCCTCAGCCCCCTTCTCTTCTAACTAAATAACTACAACTCCCTCAGGCAGCTCCACCTAAGTTTGTTTGTTCGGTTTTTTTTAATGGTGTTTATGTTGGTTTTTTTGTTTTGCCCTGTTCAGAACTTAAAAATAGACAAGACTACTACAAAAAAAGTACTCCTTGGTTATCCTTAAATTTTCCAGTAGAATTACAAAACCTTGTAAGTAGGAGGTTTATAATGAAAACTGTACAATGACCTTAATGATAGTGGCAGATTATAATATGCAGGTTGCTAAAATGTCTAGTTAATGAATGTCAGTAGGATTAGAAAATGATGAGGGCACTTTTTAAGGTCTCCATGCTGTGACAGATTTATATACCTAATAACAATGAAAGGTGCACAGGAATCTACGGACACTGCCTCTTTCCTCCAGAAATCAGCACCGTCTCTTATTAATTAAATTGAATACAGAACAGTATAAATCTCTCAGTGCTTATTCCACTTATTTCAACCATACTAATGAGGATGAGTTTCTGAAGCTGGTGGTTACGATCATTTAGTCAGTTGTGGGAAAAATAACATCAGGATACAGACCCTCTGCTGACTTTGCACACTGTTGTGCTAGATTTATATTGGCCTACTAATAAGCAACTGAATACATTAAACGAGGCACTCGTCACTGCAAAGGTTACAAGGGACTCCTTGTTTTTCTTCCTTGTGTATTCTTTAGTGAGGAGATTAGGGGAGATGAGCCCATTATGTAAGTCTCTCCTCTTCTTATTTCATCCACCAGTTCAAAGGCCTCTTTTCCAAACAGAAACTATACCAAAGCTCTCATCAATCATTAAAAGTCCCAGCAGTTACAAACTCACTGATTTTGATGTGAAGTGCAACAGTCCTCCTTTTCTTTTCACATAAGAAAGTGAATCACACTATACTTAGCAGTTCAAACTCCACATCGCACAGTATGCATGATTAGTGAAGAGAGAAAATACAAGGCATTCAGCAGCCAAAGAAATGTCCCTTTAGAGCTCCTCTTTGGGAGGAAATACAATGGAACAAGCAAGCTGAATATTCCAGTGTGGCATATGTGGCTGCAAAAAACCTGGGGGAGTCCTGTAGATCCACATTTAATTTTGAACTGATAGACTCAACTTCTCAGCCTTCTAGATTTAGAATGAGAAAACAGTATGTGCTGTGCTGCCAGACAAACTGCTCATGTTACAAACCTAAAATATCACATGATTACTGCACTCAATAGTGAATGCGTGTGTCTATCTGTGTAAGTTTGGTTAGGAAGCATTGAAAACAGTACTGTATGGCAAATGAAAATAAATGAGCACTTGTAAAAATCTGTGACTGCCATATTTTCTCTGTCCACCAGTTGTTAGATCACAGGCAAAATGCACCAGCTATTTAGATCTTCAGACTGATCCCTTAGACAGATGAGTTTACATTGTGACATGGGAAACTCAATTAGCCTTATTAGCTCAGCTTGTATAACTGCATAGGTAATTAAGTAAGGGTGGCCACCTCTTTGAAAAACTCCAGCTACTCTATTTTGCCCTACGCAAGAGTGGGAGGAGCTTTGAATGTGTTTTGCAAGCAAACTGATGGAAAGAAAACAGTTTCTGTTGAGCAAGTAAAATATTGGATGTAGTTTTGTGCAAGTGGGGCTGCTATGTAACCATTGTCACCAAACTGGCTAAACAATTAACTTTTTTTTTGAAGTGTTTATGAGAGGGTTCCAGTAAACAACTAATTGCCTTCAAGTCATGTGACTGGAAGATGAGTGGTGAATTAATTCAGCGGTGAATGAGGAAATGAGAAAAACAGTGGAGATTAAATAAAATCTATTCCTTATTTTTATTATGTATGACAATATAAAGGTGAAGCTTTGTAACAGATTTTATTATGTGTTCCAATTGGCATTGTACTGTGCGTAACACCCTCTGAAAAACAAAAAAAAACTATAATCTTTGTATGGCTTTTTTTTTTGGTTCCTGAATTTTGCATTTCCAGTGTTAGAAATTCTCCAGATAGAATGGGTAGAGATTCTCCCTTGTATATCATGAAGGAGATCTTGGTAAATTTACTTTTCAGTTTTCCATGCTTCTTTCTTGCTGTGTTCTCTTCCACCTGACAGCTCTTGTTGGTGACCTATTTTGTGAAAGGAGCTACTCTTTCCTTTGAAGTTGTAATTTGTCTTGGAAGAACTACCGAGGAAGCACTATTTTATGTTAGACCTTGAGGTATGGTGGGGATTTTTAGTCACTCCAGAGGATGTGGGTAAATCACAAATAGTATCTTTTACCTTAGGAACTCAGTTTTACATGATAACTTTTTCCTTGAGAGGTGATATTCTTGCACACACTTTCTTTTTTATGGAACTTAAGATTTACAGTGCTAAATATGATTTATGTGTAATATATAGCATGTTAAATGCTAGTATGTGTAAATAGTACCTATGAAATAAAACAGCATTTGGAAGAAGCGTTAGGTAAAATATAGATAACAGTCTAAATCGTTGTGTTATACTGGTAGGAGAAAGATACAGAGTTTTTTATATAAAGCAGATCTTGTCTCACTGAACTTCTTTCACTGCTTATTATTTTTTTTTAGTTGCTGCCTATTAGAATCACAGGGTTTATGTGTGTTTAACTATATAGAGGGTGCACGTGATAATAAATGACTTTTCAAAACCATGACCTCTCTGTGCTGGGTCCAGTAGCTGCATGAAAAATGTTTTATAATGCATTAGTTACATGTCCATGAGAAAAGAAGTAAAAGAAACTTAAGAAATTTCTGGTGCTTGGAGTATATGTACTGAGTATGGAAATAGAGCCTTAAACTTTTTTTAATTCATCAGTCCTTTATTTGCAATCTTAAGAGTCAATTGCCTGATGTATTTACTGGAAGTCTCCATGAGTTCATCCCCAAAGTATGGGGCAGAGGTAAAGCAGTAAGCTGTATGGAGGAGGCAGAGATGGAAGTTGCTATGGCAAGTCTTTAAGAAGTTGTAGGAGCCTGAATATCTTCTCTGGTTCATATCCAACCCTGGAATGCAAATTTTCCAGTCTGCAGTTTACAGCACACTCTAAAATTATGGCACTTAGTACTTTAAGTTACTTCCTACTCGAATGTCTGATTCATAGACTTTTGGACCACATCTAAAATTACACCATTGCATACTGAAGATTATAATCCATTCTCCATTAAAAGGAGGTCCATTAAAACTATGTATGTTATTATTAATCACTTGTTCTTGATGTCTTCTACATCTGTGCACTATTTACCTTTTGCATTACAAATACAATGAAAAAAAATTATGTGTAGGGATTTACTTCGCAAAATATGCTGTGTAAATGACACATATTATACATAGGTGTAGCCCAGAAAGGGATATAGGTATGTAGTATGCAATTAGGGTACTACATCCGAGCTGTATCCTGTATTTGTCACTCTAATTCTAAAGTAAGAGACTTAGCTAGTCAAAATGTTACTGATTATTGCCAGTTACCTCTGTACTGTTGAAGCCGCAATTTAATTCTTACACAATTTACAGACAGAACTTACATGAGAAAGAGGTGATACATAAGCGTGTAAACTTAGAAATTATGGAATTCTGTGTTTTAGATCAGGACCACTACAAAAGAACGACCGAGCAGCAAAGCTGGACCCAGATACAATGCAAATTTCTCTAAAAGAACAAACCTACCCAGATAAACAGCTTAGAACAATTTCTGCAACTCAAATATGTTGTAATCGTTATGAGACTTGTTTTTATATGTATTTGAATCCATTAAATTCTTTGGCATTATTCCTGTTCTCCACCACTAGAAATATAGTTTGTATTATAGTATCTCATATCGGATAAATGCTCAGTTCTCTATGCCTCCATCTGTTTTATGTAAATGCATATATTAAATGACAACCAGGAAATGTCTTCTTGTCTGTGGTTCTTAGAAATTCTTAATGCATTACAGTGTAGCTGAATTCACCTGTTTATTCAAGCAGTGCACAAATGTCACTTTGCTGGTTTAGGTCTTCTCCTTTGGCTGCTGTTTTTTGCCCTTGTAACACTCGTACAGCTCCTGGAAGGATGAGATAGGCAGTTCCTCTTGTGGTTCTCATCTTATTTCTCCTTTTAATAGGAAGCAGTAAGGTAAGAACGTGCCCGTGTGCAAGATCAATAGGCCTTGCGGGAGGTAAGGTGTTTAATGTCCATGACACGTGTCATCTCAAGCTGCCTGAGGAGCTGGGATGCTGGGGCTGTTCCTAACACTGGTTATTTGCATATGACCACAAGGTAAGCAGGCTTGACTGACCTCCAGAAAATAATTTTTAACTGCAGCTAGTAGCAAAACACTGTCAGAGCTTCAAAGGATTTAGCAACATTTCTGTGGGAAGCATTTAAAGGGTCTTCTTGAATCGAGCATTCGCATCTAGCTCCAGAGATATTCATGTCCCAGGTCTGCAATGTTTGGTTACGCTTCTATTGTTTGATGTAGAGCCTTAGATCTTCAATTAATATGCAATTCAGTGTTCACTGAGACAATGGCAGGATCTACTCAGCGTTTTGGCAGCTTGTGAAACTCAGATAAACTCTAACCTTTGCCAAATACAAAGGATGATAAAAGCAGGGCTCGGTCTTTCCAGCTGAATTAAAATAAACTGCCAACGACTTTGTAGTCCTCATCTTTTTTGCTGTTTTACTGTGGTAACCTTCAGCTGGCATTGCATGGTGCCTGTACAATACCCACTGCAGAATTAATAAATAGAGCTGCGGCAGCAAGCGTGAAGCCAGAGATGTGAGTCTGCCCTCAACCACTTTTTATCCATTAGGTTTAAAGCAAAACACATGTTGCTAGATTTCTCCAGTCCATAGCTGGAAATTGCTAAGGAGTCCAGTGCTACAGCAATCTACCTTAAAATGCATTAGAGTTTTCTGGGGTAGGATTTCTCTGAGACTGTTAACTGGGAACAGATAGAGATAGCATCATGAAGATCTTAACCATGTGCATATCTCAGGGCTAAGATGTTGAAAAAGCCGAGTACAAAAAGCTGTCTGAAAACCTGTTTCCTCTAAAACTATTTGAAAACTGAGATGACTGTTTTCTTCAAAGAAGATAAAAAGGAAGTTATTCCTTACATAGGATTCAGTAAACAGTACAGAGGCAGAAGAAAACACCAAAAGCAAAACCAAAGACCAAAAAATATGGTTGAGAGTTTTTGTTGTGCATCGTATGAAAACTTTCATGTGTGATTTGACAGTTCATGACTACATCTCAGGGCTGAGACCTAGCCCTGTGTAAAACAAGACAGCATGTTTATGTGCACTTTTCGCTCATTTTATCCATCATGGAGGAAAAAAAAAGAAGTTCCTTTGACATGCTATTTTTAGTCACTCATAAAGTCACAACAGTTCTACATTTCTCTTGCTTAGTGCAAAGTCTGTTTTGCCTCTGAAATATTTCAGGGAAAATAGGTACAAAAGGTCCTCGTGTTTCCCTTTAAACAGTCTTTCATCTGACTTAAACGATTCAAGTGGTAGGGTTTTGCCAGCCTGTCACATCCAGATTGAAATGTATTAAAGAGAGCATCACACAAACAGCTCCCCTGGCTTATTGAAGAGGGCAATAATCCAGGCGAGCTGCAGAAAGCTGACCTTGGAAAGCAGGGGTGGACACTAGGTGATGGAGTTTTTAAAGGACCAAGTGATTAACCACTGTCATATGGGAACGTGCATTCAAAGTTTAACACAATTTGGTTTGTAGCCTGGGTAAGCAGACAAGGAGGCTGAAGGATGAAGAGGGGAAAACTCTGCATGATCTTCAAGTCAAGCGGAGTCTCCTCTTGTTGGGAGAGCTTTTAGTAGTGATATGTTGGCATTGATTAAGTTACAGTGACAGCTTCATCCATCCAGTGGGGGCTGAACTGTTCAAAGGCTTGGGGAAGTCGTGGGTTCAGTCCTCTCCTCTGTCTGAGAAGACTCAGCCCTCGGTGGCACCAGGAGAGTGCTGCTACCGCAGCGCTACTGGGCGTGCGAGCCTGATTTACTCCCAGAATCATTTATGATGGTATTCCACTTCATGTCACTGAATTGCACCGGGATGACAGTGAGGCTGACAAGACATGAACAGGGTGATTGATCATTCTGGAATAAACTTTGGCAAGTTGATAGAGGCTGTGTGCTGCAAGAAAAGTCGGCCAAAATCCTCATCTGGGGGACAAGGGAGCTGATCTCGCGTGAGCACACGAAATGAAAAGGGGCGTAGGTAGCATTGAAACCTCCTCCTCAGTTTGCTAACTACTACTTTGAAGATTGCTTTTTTTTCTCTTTTGCCTTTTTTCTTCTTTTGCTTTATTTTCCTTCTTTTGCTTTTTTCTTCTTTTGCTTTTTCTTTCTTCTTTTTCTTTTTTTTTTCTTCTTTTCTTTAATTGAAAATAATTTAGCAAGTTTGTAACTAGATTCAGGACCACTAAGCCTAGGTTATGGCTTAAATAAATGAGCTTGTGAGTGGTTTCAAAAGGAAAATGTATCTGGACATAATTCTATTATTGTATAATTCCTTTTAAGTGATTACATCAGAAATCATGCTACATGGAAATTACTTTAGACTTATAGCTTATATATACTGAGATATTTCACTATAAGGATATGAAGTCAGATGAAGGCATTTATTGAAAAATATTTTAAAATTATTTTTCCATAATATGTGTATGAAGTAGCTATTGCACCCCTAGTGCTTGAAGAAGTACTAGCAGGAAGGGGCATGAAGTTCACGTATTGTATCTATAATCAGAGGAGATGATACAAGTTAAATTACTGGCCATTTAATTCTGCTCACCTTTCCTCTGTTGATTTGCTGCTTTAATTTCCTATTATACATTTGATTTCTCTAGTGATTTTAAATCAGTTCCTCTTCAACTTAAAAAAAAGGCCAGATTGCTGAGCTTTCAAGTGAGTTTGCTGACCAGAAGAATCGCTTAAGAGGCTCACAGTAAATCCAGTGGAACAGTGCATTTTGTTTAAGTGCTTGTCATTAAAGTTTGTGTGAACAGTGGGCTTGAAAAGAATTTGGAAGACTGATTCAAGTAGCAGCATTATTTTTCACATCAGTGCATCAAGAAAGAGCATAAAGGGTTATAAGAAAAATAAGAGAAAACCTACAACTGTGGAAACAATCGATTCATGTTCTCCTCTCTTTTCAATTAATTTGACTTCTTTTTAGTCTTTGTCCTTTACACATAGTGAATAAAGCATGCCTTGGGTCCCACTGCTTTGACAAATTGAACAAGGAATTAATTTATAGCAGTGTTTCTGCCTATATAATACTTATTGAAACAGGAAAAAAAATCTGTGAAGACTTCAACAACAAGGAGTAATTAATCTAGAATAAAGAAGATGATGTTGCGGGTTAACAGACATTAATATGTTTGGCACACACTGAATATCTTTTCCCTTTTTCTTGGTTTATGGTGTTTGAAATTAGTCACTGAGCACCATCTTTTCAGCTTCTCCTTAAGAAATCTTGATGATAGAGCTGTGAAATCTCTAGTATAAAGTTTTACTTACAGAACTAGTGCAAATTCTCCTATCCAACATCACACCGTCTCATGAATGTTGGTTTCTGGCACAAAGCTGGGTACCCGAGACACCATAACTCCCTGCACAGCACAGCAGTGCACTTCACTGCTGGGGTGACTGGAGGAGCTTAAGCTATTGCTCTGGTGATATAAATTATGTGGTTGCTAGCAGGACAGACTTGACATGTACTCATAAGCAAGAATTTCCTTCCCTCTCTCAGCCCACTGGCTGTTTGACTACTTTTTTACACCTACCCAATGGTACTGCAAAGCTAGCCTCTCCTTCAGGCTTGTGGGAGTTATAGATGCGAGCAGTGCAAGCAACCACAGTAGTAGCTAGAGACAGAACCACATCAAAACTGACACCACAGCCAACGGTTTTCACACCAGTGCCTTCAAGCTGTGCTTTCTGTCTCCCAGTGGAGCTCCTCATAGCTGACTGCTGCTAATAAGTTGCTTTTCCTCCCCTTGCCACCACTCCTCCTGCACTTCTAACAACTGTCATCTCCTCCTTTTCTCCCACCTATCCCTCCTTTATTCTCACTCCTTTGCTCTCGCTTTCTCCTGCTCGCTTTCTCTCTCTCTCTTTAGTGCTCCGTGATGACTAAAGCGGATAAATATTGCATAGCCATACCAGCAGGTAGTGTGTGCTACATCTGCAGCTGCACAAATGCACAATCCTCCATTGCAGCACTGGTTATCTAACTTTCTCTGGTGGTGTGTTATTGCTGCTTCTAGCCTTAGTCTGACAGTAACCACAGGGATTAAATGAAAGGTGTTCTGTTTAATGTGAAATGCATTAAATATATTTTTATTATTTCAGCACCTAACTCAGTGGAGCCCTACACTTGACGGGAAACACCCAAGCAGTTGGTAACTGATGCTATATATTTGTGTGTATACTTATGGAATTAAAAATTGTTCCCCTTGTCTAGATACATACACTGATTGATGCTTCAGATTATGAAACTTTTCTAGCTGACAAAGTGTGCAAACCTTAAAGACTGCAAAATGGGCAGATTTGTAAATTAAAAGGAATGAAAATAATTTTACCTCAGCAAGTGCCCAGTCTTTCTGCTTTCTGAATAAGGCAATATAGGATAATATACTTGTCTCTGTTTCAGTTTTTAACAGAGTTATTGTTCACCATTTTTATCTGACATACTACCCTGCTTTGCAGTATTTAGTTCATCCAGTGAGTCAGTCAGTAAAACACAAATGATTCGGTGGGGCAGACCCTCATTCAAAAATATGGGCTACTTTTCCCATGATTCCCCTTCCTTTCTTGCTATCCAATGTAGATATATGGAATACTGTGTGTGTGTCTGTCTCATGGATACTTTGTGCAATCTAAAACAAGTTTCAAAAGGTACCTTGTTTCTGTGTTGTAGAGTGGTACTGTTGTAGCAGTGGTGATAATGATAAAGCTTGATGTACTAGGAGCCCTTATCAGAGATTTTGTCATCATAAAGGAGTCTTAAAAAGAGAGTTACACTGTTATGTGAGACTAATAGTGTCTAGGTGCTTGGGAAGTGTTTATGGAGGGGAAACTACAGCTGGGAGCTTACTGAATAGGTTCAGATTTTCAAAAGCTGCATATCTGGAGTTGGTTTTATAGACAATAGCATACCTATTGCACAATTTTTGAAACAAGAGCCTACATACAGCTAAAGCAAATGTGGAAGGTGTTGAATAGGAGTAAAGAATAAATCTTGCACAATTAGCTCCAATAATGAAGAAGAATATCTGCTACAGATTAATGTTTGATAGATGGATATTTTATCTTGCCTCTGAAAATTAATTACAGAATCTCCTATTACAATCTTTGGTTGGCACATCTAAAGTACAGTTTTGTCAGGATGTACTTATTGTCAGGGGTAATTGCCTACAAGAGAAAAACAAAGTGGAGGTATATCTGCAACAGAACTGATTATAAAGACAGAAGGTACTTGTAAACCATATACTTCTACATTGTGATTAAAAAATCACTCATAACATGATATACTAATGATTCAGGATCTCAAAATCAATCATATATATTCTCTTCTTCATGAGCTAGCACTATCTAAAGGATCTAAATATATTTTAAGAAAACCAGTTTTAGCTTCCAATTATCTTTAAAACGTAGAGCTATTTGTATTAAGAGTTCATTTCTTTTTCATAGATACAGGTGTTCGGATATACTAAGGACTGGAAAAAACATGCAATAGAAAAACTCAGAAACGAACTCTCTCTTATCTTGGAGGGTCTTGGGAGCTCTGTATTTCAATAATCTCCATCCCAATCCTAATTTACTGAATACCAGTCATATGCATTCCTGTTCTAAGATCTTAATTCAGTTTTACTTACGACCTCATAAATCAAAGAGTCCGAATTATTTTATTTAGCTCCTTGGGCTAAGACCAAAAAATGGTTTGACTGTCAACTGTGAAAGGGAAAAATGAGGGACAGGTGCTGTGGGGATAGGTGTAAACACAGGAGTGAGATGAAATGTCTCACCCAGAACTTATGAAGTGTCAAGAAATGCTGTAAAATTATGCTGTGGGTTTCATGGGATGAACACTTGCAATTAGCTAAGACAGTTGGTGGCTATTTCAATTCCCTCTGCTAAAAATGCAGGAGATTCACAAATGATTGTGTGGAATTGAGGTACAACAGTGCATTTGTGGCAGAAAGCCCGTCTTTCCCAGTCAAACAATACAAAGAGGCTGCTGTTTCTGTGCCACACATCCCAGTGTGAGCTAACAGAAATATCAGGTTACAAAGATGAGGCTATGCCAACATAGCTCATATGAGACCATCCTCTAGAGCCATACAGATGTTTTCTTCCCTGTTATCTACTGTCTTGGTAAACCTGTGTGTGCTGAGGACCAGTGAAGACAACACAGAACAAGTCTGTGCAACAGAGACCTTCACAGAGCACAGGTAAAGGCTTAACTCAAACATCCTCCTTATTTCTAGGCATGGACCCATTAGCAAATCCTGACTGCATTCTTGAGTGCATGCATGCATGTACAACACAAACCCTCTGTTGCAACAGTTGTTTTTAAAGAGGATTACTGTGTAAACTGAGTAGAATGACAATTTATTGAATCATGTGGAACTAGCAGGAATTTAGGTCTTAAAAAGAGAGTGACATGAAGGAAGAAGCATTACTTTCAAAGCTCTGCAGACTACAGACATGGTATCAGCAATTTTAATAATGCAGGCAGTCCATAAGGCAGTTTTTACAGCCAGGAAAAACTCCTGACAAGAGATGTAGCACTGAAATTACATAAATACACCTGCGTCATGTCTTAAACTATATATGAATGTGTGACTTTCAATTACTGTTTGTGAAGATGTTGAGTGTAAGTTTAAATCCTGACACCTAGCATTATTTACAAAATTATCTATTTCTTTTTAAACCAGTTATTTCACAAGCAAGGTCAAAATTACACAGTTCACAATCCTCAGGTTTAAAAAGATTAGATATCTCCTAATTCCTCTGACAGTTCCAGAAAGCATTCTCACTCTCTGCCTAACACTACAGATGGTCTTACCTCTTTATAAGCCTTCCACTGATTCAGCTAGAGAGTTGAACAATACCCTGCAAGTAAGCAGATTTCTTCAACAATGAACAAGGGCAAAGGTATTCTCTCAGCATTTTCAGCAGGAGACAGCAGCAAAGGGTCCAGATATCTTGCAAAAAAATTTGTTCTCCATGCAAAACTCTTTGTGCTTCATGCAAAATATCTGAAAACATCAGTACTTCCAGTTGTATAATTCAGCTAGCCAGACATTTTGAAGTTATCTGTCCCCATAATATCTATGTTTCTTTTTTTTAAGAATTTTTTTTGAGAGGGTGGGGTGGTGGGAAGGAGGAAGGTAGAAAATAGGATCTCCTTTTAAATTTGAGGAATGAGAGAGTTTGCATGATATATTGTGAAACATAAGGGTGAAGTGGTAGGTATTCCTTTAAGCAAATAAGATTAAATACAACCATCCAACACGATATATATTACCAATTAACAGTAGACTTAGACCACACCAGAGAAAATCAATGTTTTCTCTTTAATTTGCAACATTACTATGATGTACATATTGTTTAGGAGACTGTAAGCACCATAAATCTCTTCACTTATGGCATTATGCTATTCAATCTGATGCATATAAAGTAAAATACAAGCCCTAAACACTTAAATCAGGAGACAAAGAGATTTCACTAACGTAAAGTGGACTAGCAGCCATTGTTTATCAGTTTGTTCAAAGTTGGCAGACAAAGGCTGTGTGATTTGATATCTGCAGCACTACTGAAGCTAGTGACAGGAAATGACCAGGTGCTTGACAGTTTCTGCTGGCTGCATCAGGTTGTCTTCCTGTAGGATGCAGCTGTTCACCTATTCTTTAGTGAAAGCAGATGGAAAATTCATGTAGCTAATTGGTACTACTGACACAGGAGTCAAAGAAATGTTACCTTTTTTTTTCCCTTTGACTTCCTTTTCTTATTAACATCCCAGATGGGGAACATTAAATTACGTAGAAATTGAAACAGAAAATGTCTGAAAGTTGATGAATAATGTCCATAAAGTAAATAAACACTGCTGAAGTGGAGACATATGTTATCTATTTCTTCACTTAGCAATAAAATCGTTGTGGCATTCTGAAGAAACTGTGGGAGTTCTGACTGAAGCATTCATTACTTTTCAGGATACCACTGCTGAATAAAGGGAAAATAAAATCCTTGAACTGATGTGTGGAAAGACATTGCTTTGTAGATACAGAGGTGCTGGTAGTGAAGTTTATATAAATATGCTTAATGAAGTATCTCTAAAATTTTTTCTTGATAGTACTTTAAGAAATTGTTTTAGTCTACTGAGTTGAAGGTAAAACAGATCACTTGATTTCACTTTGAGAGAAAATAAGAATTTATAAAAATTTAAACTTCATAAGTGTACTGTGCCTAGGTCTTATTTATAATGCCTTCCTCAGCTGCAATATGTAGGTTCGTTAAGATCCTAAGATCTTAGGATAATTTCTACAAACAAAATTATGTAACTTGTCTACCTTTCCACAATTCAAATACTCAAAAATATTAATATGTTTTGTTTTCTCACAATGCATAGAGTTTTGATTTTTTAATGCATTCCTACAAACAGAAACAAATTCGTGTAAAGATTAAGACTCAACAAAGACTGCTGACAACTGAAAAATGACAATCACAAATTTCAGTGTAAATGCTGCCTTAGCAAAAAATGCTGCAAATTGATAGACGTGTGAGGTTTCCTTTCCTTAAGAACCATTTTTAGCAGCATCATTTTTCACTGAAAAGCAAAAAGCAGTTTACTAGTTGAAAAGATAAGATTGGGTTTTCTAGGGCCTCTATGGCTCTCTTCCCTGTTCAGTTAAAATAAAGATGAATGGGAATCAAACAGAAAAAAATTTGCTCTTTATTTTTGTATTTTTCCATTTACTAAAACTCAGAGAATAAAATCATGCAGCCTCATTTTTCAACAAACTACCTGATAAAATTATTAGCTTTCCTTACATGTTGTATATTTCTTCTAATTACTTGGAATTGCCATCCAAAACATTGAGGTATCTTAGAAACCATAATTCATTTACAATGAAAGTCTGGATTATTCCCCTGAGAAACATGTAATGAAGTGACCTTTCGTGTGCATATGTTTTTTGATGTTGTTTTTTTAAACCTCAGTGAAGGGGGAATCTTAATCACCTCCTCCTACTTTCCCCCACCAAATCTGTTGGAGGTCTCTCTAACAGAGAGGAGCGTAATAACAGGACAGGACAAGGCAACGAACAGGAATGGCAGTGTTTATTGCTAGAGCTTTCTTGGTCTGCGACTATCCCTCAAAAAGCAACGTGCAGCCTAGGATTATATTACTTTTGATATATTCCTGGGAATAAAGGAGTAATCCAGAGATAGGCTTCTGAGGGAATGAGAGAAATAAATGGTTGTGAGACTGCTATACAAACATACGTACAGATCTTGGAGGGGGATTCAGTGACCATATCCTGCAGGTGGGTGAGGTATGTGGTGGGGAAGTCTTGGTGAAGGCAGGCCAGCAGAGACTCCGGTGTGATTAGCTGGCGTAAAGCCAGAGTGAACTTCTCTGATGTGTTGGTGAAATACAGACGACATTGGAAGTGGTAATGGCTCGGCACAGAGATTTGGTGGAGCTTTATGTCGCATTGATGCTTAATCAAATTGCCTAAACATCTTTGGATGAGAAATAGGCCTGTAAGTTTCTGGAACTGTAGCTGCACTGAAGATTTTTATCCTTTTTAATATTTTTCTGTTTCCCTTGGTTGACATAGCCTCAGCTTCATTAAAAAGTGAGTCATAAGGGAACACCTTTCCTTCCTTCCTTCCTTCCTTCCTTCCTTCCTTCCTTCCTTCCTTCCTTCCTTCCTTCCTTCCTTCCTTCCTTCCTTCCTTCCTTCCTTCCTTCCTTCCTTCCTTCCTTCCTTCCTTCCTTCCTTCCTTCCTTCCTTCCTTCCTTCCTTCCTTCCTTCCTTCCTTCCTTCCTTCCTTCCTTCCTTCCTTCCTTCCTTCCTTCCTTCCTTCCTTCCTTCCTTCCTTCCTTCCTTCCTTCCTTCCTTCCCTCCTTCCTTCCCTCCTTCCTTCCCTCCTTCCTTCCCTCCTTCCTTCCCTCCTTCCTTCCCTCCTTCCTTCCCTCCTTCCTTCCCTCCTTCCTTCCCTCCTTCCTTCCCTCCTTCCTTCCCTCCTTCCTTCCCTCCTTCCTTCCCTCCTTCCCTCCTTCCTTCCCTCCTTTTCTCCCTCCTTCCTTTTCTCCCCCCCTTTCTGCCTCCCTCCCTTTCTGCCTTCTTCTTCCTTTTCTCCTTCCCTCCTTCCCTCTTTCCCTCCTTCCCTCTTTCCCTCTTTCCCTCCTTCCCTCCTTCCTTCTCTCCTTTTCTCCCTCCCTCCCTTTCTCCCTCCTTCCTTTTCTCCCTCCCTTTTTGCCTCCCTCCCTTTCTGCCTTCTTCCTTCCTTTTCTCCCTCCCTGCTTTTCTACCTCCCTCCCTCTCTTTCTCCCTTCTTCCTTCCTTTTCTCCCTCCTTCCTTTTCTCCCTTCCTCCCTTTCTCCCTCCCTTTCTCCCTTTCTCCCTTCCTTTTCTCCATCCTTTCTTTTCTCCCGTCTTCCTTCCTTCCTTTTCTCCTTCCTTCCCCTGTTATGAAATTCCTTTAAGTTATTCATGCCCCACAATTATACCAGCAGGATTTTTAAGCAGTCTGTCTTACCCTTCCTGCTTAGTTGTATTTTACATTAAATGGCCATTTGATGAAACACCTGGTGTCAGTAAAGCAGGGACTGGGTTCTCACTATGACACGCTTGCTCTTGCTGTCTGTTCCCACTTTGACATATTCAATAGTGAGCAGATCAACAACAGGAAAAACTGTGTAAGAGTCCCTCTTCACTGTGGCGGGTGACTAGGCAAGAGGGCCGATAGATAGTTTGGGATCTTCTCAGGCTGAAACAAAAGCCAGAACAGCACAAGCAGCAGGAGCAGTGGTGTACCCTGTCCACAGACGGATCCGGGGGCAATGCCATGGTCATGCCTCCTGCAGGACCCAGTCAGCAAGATGTGCTTGCACAATGTGGATTGCACTGAGCCACCCAGCAGATAACAGATCTGGGCTATGGGACTCAGTGAGGCCTGCACGAGACACAGAACATTGTCAGGGCTTCCTGGTCATTTTGGGAATGACCATAAGCTGAGGTTTAGTCTGTATAATGCTGAAAACTTGAGTACTTTCCAGATTTAGGCAACAGCTGAGTGACATTTCTGAGGACTGCAGTTTGTATTTATGCAGCTAAAGCCTATCTCAGATCCCTAAAGGCTTTTCTGGATCCTGGTTTATAGCCTGTCAGAACCCTAATCTGACCAGGATAGTAGGAGGGACTTAAGCAAATGCAAGAATTTCCTCAGTGACAGCAGCCAACAGCATCACTTATGGACAATTTTTTATTTATCCTTTTTCTACAAGGAGGAGCAGATAATTCCACATTATCTTTATATTTGAAGGAGAAGGAAGACTACAGGGAATGTCTAAAAAGAGAAACTTTGGAATATCATGTCTGTTTTCATGGTGGTAATGCCTTAATTGTTGGAGAGCTTCTATGAACTTGTTATAAATAAAGCTCAGTTTGTCATAAAATTTAATATGCTCATACTCAAAGCGAGTTATGCTCAGACACATCTCTTAGATGATTTTCATCCAGTTTGCTATTAACACTAGGGGAAGGTATTACAGAGTGGATTACTGTTGTAATAAGGTTTTCTTATGAGGATTTAGAAATAAATGTGCATCATTAAAATATTTGTTAATGGTTTTCTCACACTAAATGCTATGTATTGTATTAGTGATTTGATTTCTATACTACATGCATATTTTGAAAACTTGAAAGGAAGGATCTTAAACATTGAGGAACACTCAACTTCTAAAGTCAATTTAAACTGAAACTTTCAGAACTAGATCTCTATGCCACTCATTACTACTGAATAATTAGATTAGTGAGAAAAATGCATATCTCTCTTCAAGTGCCTCAGTGATGTTTGGAGTACTTATCTCAAAATGACCACAACTAACAATTTAGAATGCATGAGCATGCTGTGGCAAAAGGAACTTCCAAATAGTCAAGGGATGAATAATTCACCCAATACCTTGCATTACATGTGCACTTCCTGGAATGATTCAGGAGCAACTTCAGGGTTGTTTAAGGAGAATCTTCCAAGGACATTAGTTTGAAGCAAGTAGGTGAACATGAAGCAGTTCACCTACTTCCATATCCAATGGACTACTTGGGGCTTTTCATCCCTTATTTCAGAGGTATCATCATGAGGTTTCCTGTCTTGCAGTTTTTTATATCTAAAAATTCTTAAAAATTTTTTCTGGAGATAGAGACAGAAACTGTGTTTGCTAAGGTGACTGTTCTTGAACCTTCCTAAACACATGTGCTGCTGAGCAAGAGGGATTTTATAGATTCTGAACCAGCCTATGGCAATGACATTGTTGATCTCCCTTACTGTAGTTTAAACTCATTTTTCATCTGTTATACCGAAGGGCATACATTTATTTTAAGGTCATAGAAATTTTTCTTTGCCATGTGATATGCAAGAACAGGTGAAGTAGAGATATTGTGGATCTGTGTGATTTAAAAATCTCTTACATACTTGTCTATGCTTGACGACCAAAACAGTCCTTTCTGTGTTCTGTGTTTCTATGCAAAATCCATGTGGGAATCTTCTTTGATATGCTAAGATGGGAAATCCTAGCAAGTCCCATCATGTCATGTAACAATGTCTGCATCTGTTGTTTGAAATGCACCCACTGTTCTTCTGGGACAAGACAGAGCCACCTAAAAGCTTAAATAAGACTAGCACAGACTAGATGCTCTTCTGCTCTCGCTTGCATCTCAGACCTTCAAACCTTCATCTAGCCTCAGTATGAACTCCTGAATGGAATATTTCTTCTAAGCTTCTGAAGATGTTCAGTTTTCTTACTTCTCTCTCATTACCATGGTCGGCCTACATCATCAAAATCTTTTTTTTCCCATATCAAAGCAGGCCTAACCTATCTGGAAAGAAGAAATACACAGATTTACCACAACATTGCCTGTTTTCTTATATTTTCAGTGAGATTTGGGTTGCTTTGGTTTTTATGTTGGCTTTTATTTTTTTCCATTTAGTATTTGAATTTTACAAAGGGGGTATTGGGAGAATATACCAGACAACATTAACCGATGCTGAGTCAATGCATTTCAGCTATATTCAGCTGAACAACCAAACCTGCAAATGCTTGTCCTAAAACAAATCTTCGTTGGATTTCTTGTGTCATATTTTACTCAGTTTTTGCAAGCTCATCTGCAAAGAGAGAGCCCAAAACTCACTGGAGAGCAGTGGTTCTAAGAGACCCCTTGGACCTGCTTGCCAAGCCACAGCCCCACTTAGAAATTAAACTATTTCAGAGAGATCATTATATTCTGTTTCATTATATGATCTTAAGTTACTAACACAAAACCTCTGCATCTGGCATTTATGAAAAAAATCCCAATTTACTGTTTCCACTTTTAGAATTACACCCTATATTTAAAACCAGAAAGTGACTTGTCATTGCAAACAATATGTCAATACCTAGTTTGATTTGCTCTTTTAAAATGATTGACAGCTTCTCTTAAAAGCCTTCCAAATTGATCATCCTTTTCATTCTGGAAAAACACAACTGCTTTCCCACGTTTGAACACACCAGTATTTATTTGACAGGCAGCAGGAATCCACATTTTTGAAACTGTTTTTACAATCCCTGTCCAAAGAAAAAGTAAATGTTAATTCCTCTGCAGGATTGTTCATTATCTTAGTTGGTTTTGCACTTTTTTCCAAAGGTGGCTTGCAGTTGCATCCTGTATGTACCTTTTCTTCAAGACCATTAAGGCCACTTAAGGAGAAGATACACACAGGCGCCTCCTGAGAACATCAGTGTTACTGATATATTAGCATATGTTCATGACCCAGCTGTCTTCCTACTCATCCATAGCGGGCTGTTGCTTGCCTGGCTAGAAGCTGGCAATTTCCCTTCTAGCCTAGTCTTCACACTAGAAATAACACTGAAAACCAACCCTGCTGTTTTTAAAGGCAACCTGTCTTCTGAAGGCTATCATCATGTGCTGCTATTGATGCCAGCAAAGCAAAGCAAAGAATAAGTCTAAAATAAGGTCAGCTGTTTGCAGGGTCCAGTTATATCTGTAGATCAAAAAACAGGCAGTTTTTTATACCTGAATGTCAGTCTTTCAAAGAGATTAAAACTAGAATCCATGAACAGGGAGACAGACAGTTGCACCTGGGCTTGCAAATCCTCTTGCATCTCTGTTTTCCTTGACTCAAACTAGGTGGCTTTTACTTGACAGTGAAACTGAACCCTAAAAATGCTGTTTATTTGTTTTCAAGCAACAGAGAAGGCACCTTCATAGAACTGGCATGCAGTACAGAGCTGCTGTTTCATTTTGGTGTAATGCATTCCCTATTATACTTATTGTTCTGCATTTATTCTATTGCCTGGTACTGTAATACACTGCGCTCAGTATGCTAATGGGATTTCATGGGTCTGCCATCACCAGCTTGATTTGTAACAAGAAGCCAGGACAATAAAGTCTTTGAGAAGATTAATGTGAGAAATGCATGCCTCTGTGGAGGGGCATCAACACATAATGAAAAACAACACTGTCTTCCACTGCTTGTTACTGCCATCTCATTTTCACCAGTAAATAACTAGTGCATTTCTCTCCACAATGAACACCAATAAAAGGAAGACAGTCTTTATCAACAATAGGCATACTATAGGAGGAGACAGAGAGGGCAGCATTCCTCTTGGGAATTTCATATAGTCACCTGTTATTCCACACCACCATGAACCACTGTGCTTAAAGAAGGTCCCTCAAATTTTACCTCACTGAGCATCTCCTGACAACCTGCAACTTTCTGTCAGAAAATTCACAATGGGTTATCAAAGATTTTGGCGGTTTAGGAATGGGTTTTCATGATCTGCTCAAGAATATACTCTAGTGAAGCTATTTTCTCTACTACCATAGCTTAGATGATATACTGTATTTGGTAGCACAGAGCACACAACCGTGCTATTGTCTTAAAACCAGTCACCCAACAGCAAAGTAAGGTAGCTTCAGGAAATGGCTTCTTAATTTTCATAAGACATACATTACCATTACACACGCTGGTGAAAAGTTGCTGGCTGTTTTCTGAGCCACACAAAGTTCTTGCATTAATTCAGAAATTCAAAGAACTAAAATAATCCAGATATTTTTATTAATTTCTGTCTTACCTATTTGCATTTCAGTTATGTTGTTGATTCAGGGGAAAAAAGCTACAGTAGGGATGGGGAAAAAAAGGTGAGGAATTATTAATATGAGGTTATTTCCCTTGCTGAAGACCAGATTAATCTTTCAGGGACCTTTGGCAGGCCACACATCAGGTGTCATCTGAAAACATGAAAACAGATCAGCTGGTATGGCAGGCATGCAGAGGCAGTGCAAGATGAATGTGGCCCACAGCCTGCCAAGAAAACGTTGCATCAATTTGCAGAAACCATCATTACCCCTGACCAGTTACTCAACTAGAGTCTTTTAGTCTATACACCCCCTTGGAGTCCCACAACTTCAGGGTGGTGCAACAAACTGCCAAGATGCAAGCCAATTGATTTGGATCACAACTGCTCCTGTTTACATCCCTCCACAGCTATCCTTGTGCTCTGTTATCTCCAGGTGGTGCGTTCTTCACTGCTTCCAAAGGTATTTTTACAATGCTATTTCTGTATTAAGTCTACATCTATTTAGCTTGGGAATTTCTTAGCTCATGTATCTTCTATGTCATTTATCTAATTCTGTTTACATGCACTGACACTGGAAGTTCAAGGAGCCATGTGTTAGCAGGAGGCATCAGTTGCATCTGGTATGGATCTTCCTAGTTTCCAGATGTCCATGAGTGTCAGAATTTATTGATCTGAGATGCATAGCTCACAAGCTAGCTCAGGTTTGCTAGAAGAAGGGCTTGACTGTGATAAATACTACAGCAGTTTTGAACAGTGCCTGTCTGTTAATAAATTAGCATGTAAATAAATAAAAAAGCAATGAAGAATTGAGAGAGGGTTTCTGCCTCCTGTCACGATAAATCATGCTGAAAGACTGTTGTGGGTCCATTTGCTATTTCTGGTAATGCAATGTGTTGTGGTGTCATGTTTCTCGCGCACCCTGGACAAGTACACATAGTGGCAACACCTGTAATCTGCTATAGTAGTTCTGCTGTGAAAGTAGCAACAAGCAGGCTACTTTGTGGTGTATTTCTTTCCTTAAGTCTGCTGGAGGGGTTCTAAATTGATTTGTGTGACTTAGTTAAACTGGATTAAATTCTATGCTCCATTAAAATAGAGTCGACTGATGTGCCCTGCAGGAATTTTACTTTATGAACAGAAATACATTTCAGACATGATTTTTTCAAAATGATTGATTTTGTCTTGTTTTTACCTCATCAGCTTCTTGCAATCTAGATTGAAGTTAATTTCATGAGCAAATAATTCAAACCTGTGGCTGGTTTGCTGTTCTTCTCCATAGCTCTGGTATCTCTGTAGCACCTGTTCCTTCACTGCATGGGTGTGCAGATGTGCATGGCAATTTCTTGCCACAGACCTAGGAAACTTTTTTGATTTGATGAGGGTGAAGAGGGCAGTGACAAAGTTTACTGATAAAACCAGCTTTCTGAGAGTAGGAGTGATGGAGCTACCTGTGCAGAACTGCAGAAGAATTTTATGGGGACTTTGTACTTGGAGATTAAAATGGCAAATGAAATTTAACAAGATAAATACAGACTGATGAACCTAGGATCTGACACTGCTACCCCTGTCCTCATGAGTTCATGGGGAAAACACAAAATATATGGTGTGTAAGATGACTCCAATGAGCCCTTGAGTTTATAACGCACAGTTTCATGACTATGTGATCTTAGGGGTCAAAAAAATTACGTTGACTGTTGAGGATTATTAGGAAAGGAAGGAAAGAATACAGAGAATAGAATTTTGCCACTGTATAAGTCCATGGTGGGTCCTATAAGTTTTTGCTTTCAAAAAGGTTGTCAGAGATTTAGAAAATGTCTGGAGAACAGGTTAGGACAATCAGGGGAGGTGGATCTTACATACACAATAGGTAATTACAGGGTGGAAATTCTTAACCACAGGATGCTATAAAACCTAACATTTCACACAGGGCCAAATAAAAATTTAACTACCTACTGGAAGATGAATAGCTGAAGCCTTCCATAGATGTGAAAAATCACCTCTGACTCAAGAACCGTACAAGCCACAGAATCTGTGAAGATAGAATTTAGAGGAAGATTGACTATATCCTTGCTTTACTCTGAAGGCACTTCTCTGGGATATCAGTTTTGGTTCTTCTTGGAAAAAATGTATCAGGCTAGTAGTTCTGACCCACTCAGGCAGTTTTTGAAATCATAGTATATGAAATGTCCTAATAATTCTTCTAAAGCCCCTCTGGAGAGGGGTGGCACGAAATGAACAGAAAGGCACAGGCTCCTGTAGTAATGTTTTGAAAAAATTCTAAGATGGAACACACATAAAGGCTGAAATTTGAACTGGTCAGAATCCTCTTATAACCTCTGAGATTATTTAGACAAGAATTTCTCTGACTGATAATAGTTGCTTGAATATTGCAGTTCTAGTTTGGAGTCATGGATCTTCAGTGGAATCTAAATGTTTATCTTTGAAAATATTAAGTCATCCCAAAAGATCAAGCTGGCAAGTATTTGTCAAATACTTGTCTTTAAGTGGGGATAAATGTGCATGATGAAGAAAGCATAACCATGTTGAAAGAAAGAGTTTTGTTTTTTTTCTAACCGTGAACATGGACTCCAGGTTCCGTTATTTCATTGTCTCATATTTGCACTTACAGAGAGCTTTGGTTTTCTGCCAGTTGTTTTCCAAGTGTTATTTGACTTATGCCTGGCTAGGAAGTACTAACAAATAGAGCTCCAGTGATTGCGTGTTCCTTTTTTTTTTTAGCCATGTATTCATGGGAAAGTTATTTTTAATCTACTAATAATTGTTTCTGTAGCTACTATTTTCCTTTTCACCAAGACTGCAAAATTTATGATGCAGAGGTCCTGAAAATAATAAATAGAGTGCACAAAACCAAGCAGAGGATTTAAGGAATTATCTTAGTGCAGAAAAAAATTCTCCTCCCTTCTCTCTTTTTTTTTTTTAGAAACAAATACTATTTCCCTGTATGTTCTTATTTTGACATAGTTACTTTCTTCAGTGAATATCTGTCCAATATGTCCATGAATATCTGTCCAATATCTCACTATTTTGGAAAGATAATGGCCACAACATCACCAAGACATAAAAGGTTACTTTTGTCCTAGAGTTCCTGGTAGGTCTCTGTATGCACATATAATGTAAATCTAATATAAACATGTCATATTTTCATCTTAGTTTTTTTTAATATTATTTTTAAAGGATCAAACATCTGGAAATACGTCAAACATCTGGAAAAATCAATGCTTCAACCATAGTTCATGCTAATTTGAAGATCCAGTTATTTGTGTCAAGATGAAAGCATGACTCATACCCAGTAAAGGGATTTGACAGCTAAAGTAGAACTTGGGTGGAAATATGACATGAAAGTGTAAAACTGAGGTCAGTATATACAGTCTTCCAATTGCCACTTAGCCCTGGGCGCATCCTTCTTTGAATTCAGAGTCCGTGGTGTGCCTAGAGCTCTGTTTCAGAGATCCTCACGCAACTCTTAGTGCAACTGAGCTCCTTGTTTCTGCCTAATACGACACAGGACTCCACCCAGTTGCTATCCTCAAAATATATGACTGCTTATTGGCAGGATCAGATTCTAATCCAAATGCTGATGTGATCAATTTGTTTATCTCAGGAGAAAAAGGAGCAACTATTGCTCATTAGAAAATAAAAGCAGTCAGCCAACTCGTGGGAGTCATCAGTTCAGTCTTTGTCATAGCCCGAGAAAACTTGCACGTAATTTCCCACTCCTGCATATCAAAAGCAAGGAGGAAAAATGCTGATTGTCCTCATTGTCCTCCCGTGTTTTAGTCATGAGAGAGGAGGCTGCAACAGCAGAGTGCTCTGCTTGGAAAAAATACAGGGTCCCTCTCTCTCCACAACACCGTGTTATCTTCGATAGTTGAAGCACTCAGCAAAACTATGGCACTGTGGTGAGAAAGTTTCCATATTGCTATAAGGAGTTGGAAATAAGAATTACAGGGAGGAGCAGAGTTTGTTCATCTCTCCAGCTTTGCTTTGCCTCTCAGCAAAACACAGGTATATCTTCACCCACTCCCTAAAGTCAGCCTGACCCACTCGTTTCCTAATTGCTTGCCCAATTTACAAGATGCTGAGACTGACTTCCCTAGAACACTGGCTCCCTTGACAGTACAAATGGAGCAGAAACACCTAATTCAGAATTCTGGATCCCACTCCAGAGGCCCATATGTTTTGTATTGTCGATTACATCTAATTGTTTGTGGCCTTATTTGGTGATTCATCGCTCTACATGTTGTTTAAATTTGTGTTTTCTGAAAGCTCTCAAATGAAACACAATTGCACAGTGGAATTACCCTGTTCTCCTATGTGGACATTGTTGGGCATACATCACAAATGCATGAATTTTTATCTTTACCAAAGGGATTATTTTAACTAAAAGTATTTGGTTAAACTGCACTTGTAAAGTCTACAGATTATTCATATCTATGGAGATCTCTCTTTTTTTGGCTTATATTAACAAAAATTTAACCCAATTGACATACATAGATGTAAAACCAGTAAAAGAGGAAGTTCATACGTGTACACACATACCAACAAATATATTAGACCTAACACATGCTTTAGACACCAGGATGAGTTGCTGTGTATACTGGGCACCACTGAGTTGTGATAAGTGGTTATACATATGGGTAATTAAAAGATGAGGTAAAATGTGTTCGCCCTCATGAAAGACCAAACTTGTTACTCTATTGCATTTTATTGCGTGTTTGAGACAGGTTCCAAGTTTATATGTAGTCAGTATTCCTAATGTGAATTATATTTAATTCATTGTGTTAATGAGGTTAACATGGGCTGTGGGCCATCTAGGAGCTCGTTTGCGTGAGGTGCTGAGGTAACATTCAGTGAAACTCATTTTGTAGAAACCTCAGTGCACCTTCTCTTCTTTGCCACTTAGATGGTGAACGAATGATGTCTAGTGTAGCCATCACCTACACCTCCTCTCTACAGCTCTTCTCACAGAAGGAATACTGAGGGCATAAAGGCAGGGAGAGGTAACTAGAAGGGATCACTGGAAAGTCTTTCTCACCTGCTGAGGATAACTCCATATCCTGAGTAGCTATCACTCTAGACAGTATCCAGGCTATAGACAAAAATAAATGCCAGGCTACCTCTCTGATGCTGAATAGAGGTTTAGAGGCTGTATCTGGTTAATAGACAGTCTTTGATACACCTAAAGTTAGCTGGAATTAGAGAAGCCTCAAACTGTGCAGATATGTCATTGTAAATATTAGTTCCTTCTTAATTTCAGAGATATAAGGAGCATCACTGTAAGAGGTAAAGCCCAGTAATATAACAGCCTTCCCAATATTTCTCTCTTTAAAAAATAAAAAAGCCTGAAGTAAGCATGCCTGCTCTACGTTGGGGTTTTCTATCCGTCTTTGTGAAATGCCCAACAAATAACTATTTCTGCATGTTATACCTCATTCTGGAAAATTTCCACTCCAGTTATCCCATCCATGTGTGCAGCTGCACGATCAGTAGAAACCACTTGTGCATCCACTGCTCCAGGAACACCCTCTCACAGTGTGTCCTGATACTGTTGGACTGTAGGTTAGCTGTTTTTGGGGTGAAATCTGTATTCTTCTAGTAGTACTGCATACATTATTACAGAAGAATTAGAGGAGATTTTGTAATTATGAAATCAAATGACAAAAAGAAATCAGCACTTCAGTGCTTGCGCTTGGAAAAATATCAGTACTAAAAGGTCAGCAAAGAAAGGTTCAGCAAAGAAAGGTTCTTTACAGAATGAGTTGTGTAGGTTCAGAGTTTATTAATTCAGTTATGTTGAATGGCATTTTATAGTTTGAGATGATTGTTTAAATGTCTTTTACTTGTCTTAATACAAAAGAAGATAAAATCATGTGAGACTGTCCTTTACCACTGCTCTTTTCATGATGGGTTGACCTTGGCTGACTTCCAGGTGCCCACTAAACTACCTACCAAACTTCTCTATCACTTGCCCTCTATTTACAGCATAGGTGGAGAAAATATGCTCATGGGTTGAGATAAGGACAGGGAGGTCAGGTACCAATTACTGTCACAGGCAAAACAAAGCTGACTTGGTGTAATTTATTGCCATTTAACATAACTTAGTGTAATTTGTTGCCAATTAATTGTGACAAAGTAGGAAAATGAGAAATAAAATCAAAACTGAAGAACCCTTCCCTATCACTCCCTTCTTCTCAGGCTCAGCTTCACTCCTATTTTTTCTACCTCCTCTGAGAAGCACATGAGGCCTGGGAATGGGAATCATGATCATTTCATACTACTTTGTTTCTGCTGTTCCTTCCTACAAGTCCTACGAGGAACGGCTGAGGGACCTGGGGTTGTTTAGCTTGGAGAAGAGGAGGCTGAGGGACCTCATTGCTGTCTACAACTGCCTGAAAGGAGGCTGTGGGAGAGCAAGTATTGATCTCTTCTCTCAAGTGACAGGTGATAGGACAAGAGGAAATGGCCATAAGTTGCACCAGGGGAGGTTCAGACTGGATATTAGGAAGAATTTCTTTACCGAAAGGGTGGTCAGGCACTGGCACAGCTTCTCAGGGAGCTGGTTGAGTCACCACCCCTGGAGGGTGTTTAAAAAACGGTAGAAGACTTTTTGAGGGACGTGGTTTAGCAGAAGATGAGTGTGGTTGGACTCAATGATCTCAAAGGTCTTTTCCAACTGGAAGATTCTATGATTCTATGATTCCTCCTCATGCTTTTCCCCGCAGGGGCCCTGTCATGAGGTACAGTCCTTCACAAACTGCTCCAGAGTGGGTCCTTCCCAGAGGCTGCGCTTCTTCAAGAGCTTTTCCAGCATAGATAGTTTCCATGGGGTGCATCATATTATAGTTAAAGTATAAAGGTACTTTTTATACATTTACCCTACTGCTATTCTCTTACAAGACTGATTCCATGGTTTTACATACCTTTATATCAAGATGACGGCATCTATCCTTGAGGGCAATGTTGCACTTTAATTGTAAGGTTAAATACTACAACTTTTGTGTGTAGACAAACCCTCAGGGCTTAGGCAGACGCTAGAGTTACTGCAGCTCAACAAGTTGCTGCACATCAGCAGAGCCACAGTAATAGCCAAATACACGTGCTTAGTGTGTCCCAAATGTGAGGTAAAACATAGGTGCTTAAACCTGCCTTGCTGAGTCTTTCTTTTTTCTTACTTAGCCAATACTAAAAGTACGATTAACTTCTGTACAAGCAAGAAACAAATCAGACTGAATCTATAAAATAATGAAATAGAACACTTTTTAGAAATCTGAAGGGGCAGAAATTCCATGGGACAGAGCTAATTCATTAAAAATGAGACACCAGAGGAAAATATATAGAATGGAAGTTATATTTAAAATTAGTTTGTTGACCTCATTACTGTAATTGACTTTAAACTCCAGGTCTGGGATGCACAACAGTTACAGCATGAGGATCCTATGACTCCAACCTGTACTTTTTGTGAGGGTGTAGACCTGTTTTTTGGTGCCTCGGCTTACATGGAAAGACAAATACTTTTTCCCACGTTTGTTCCCCAAGTATGATGTAATTCATCAAAGCAATTTTAAAATCAATTGAAACTCTGAAAATGAGCCAACGCTGTTCCTTCAAGGTTAGTGTGACTTGCTGAGACTGCTCACTCTGAGTTAAGACTTTGACAGCAGCACTTTGCACACTTTAGAATTTAGGCAGCGTAATGTAGAAAACCATGAAGTAAAGCAGTACAAAAGTCTATTTTACAGATCATGACTATGTGTACCTCATCCGTCTGAGATGATAGCTTTAGCTAAACTCCATCTGTGTGCCGGGAGTGACACATCAGACAGACAGGCTGAGTGTCAACCTTCCCCACACTTTGCAGCCAAAAATGCTACTCCGCTTACCTGCAACACATCGATGAAGAGCCTCTGTACAGTGATTCCAATTAGGGAGTAGGAAAAATTAGCAGCAGCTGAAACACTGTCTCTGAAACTTGTAATGATCCTAGTGGACCAGTGATTTGGAAAAATAAACCACTGTGCTAGTAGCAACCTGCCCTTAGGCTGATCTCTGACCAATCCTGCTGCTGCAGAACCCAAATGTCTGTCTCGCAGGCCCAAGAACTACATTAAGCTTTCTTAAACTGAACCAGGAATGTGTTTATGAAAAAAGACACTTCCACAAAATTATAGTTTTTACACTGTATGCCTCTGCTTCATGTTCAGTGTTCTTCTTAAGGCCTTCTGAAGCCCTTTGTGTCCTGCCCTGCAATCAAGCTTAAAGGAAGCAGTACAGATTATTACTACTGCTTGCAGTGAAGCCAAATCTTTGGGCTGCAGGTTGAGTTCTTTTAGTGTGTCTACTCACCAAGCCTGTTCTACATATTCTAGGAGGATCCTTTCATAAGGTATATTAAGAGTTGCTGACAGTCTCAAACAGATATGGGGTAAAAAGTAATGGCACATCTTTAATACGCCAGGGTCATTTTTACTGCTCATTCTCAGTATACAGTGCAAAAATTACTAGCCAGACTTTTTGATCAGTTGAGTCTATTTTTAAAACACTTTAATTTTTCTTCTGTGTCTTTTTCATATTTATACATTCAGACATTCTCAGGTACTAACTCTTTAAAATACATATTCATATGACAACTCCAAACATTATGGTGGCTTGTTTAGAAATTGAAATATGCAGTTTTGAGACTGAATGATCTGTATTATTCAGAAAATTACTTGAAGATGTTATTTGAGGCTGGCGCAGCACAGTTGTTATTCTTGCAGAGACATAAGTCTGCTTAATATCAACATTCAGTTCTTCTAATTTCTCTTAAATACCAGTTTCTTGTGATGTCACAGAGCTGGAATACATTCAGCAGGGTAAATACTGTAGGATGAAAACATGATAGAGATATTCACTATGTGTGCAAACCTGCACAGTTGGAACCAACTATCAAAATAATTTCAAGAATATCAGGGATGTATTCTGTGATGGAGAACAATGAAAGTGTCCCATGAAGTTAGGCCCTTCCACAGACTATGTGAACTATCTTGACAATTAATTTGTGTCAGCATCAGTGTGGAATCTGAAATGCACTGGTATCAAAAGAACAGAAGACGCCACAGTTTGTGTTAGAATAAAATCTGATCACTCTCATATTAGCATAAACTGCTTCAGGCAGGATTGTCATGGGTATGGGAATATGAATGAATTAATACTATAAATTACACAAGGACATGTGGGGATTATTTTACAATAAAAATAATTTCAACCTATTAGAAAATTATAGTCCTGAGAAACATCCAGTCTAATGATGATCAAATGTAGCTGTTGATTTAGAGTAAAATAATTTGTGTGTAGCATATATTTACTCAGTTTTAATCAACATCACGGTTATCTAAATCATGATTAAATATTAAGGTGAAACCCTGAGGTTACAGAAGGCTCTTATTTCTCCTTCAAAAGCTCAAGGGACAAAAAAGGCAAATTATGGCAAAAAGTCCTGTGCTGCTTCCTTTCTCCCCTCCTCTCCCCACAAGTCAATATGCCCCATGGGGACTCTTCCCGCGGAAAAACGGTGTAGCAGGTGCTCTCCATATTGCTCCTCCGATGGCTGCGATCTCCAAGGCAGCAAACATCAGGCAGGCCAGGTGGCAGTGCTGAATCGGGCGCCCCCCACCCCAGCTCAGGTGCCCGTGCCTCCGGGACTGCAAGAGAAGGAGGAGGCTTAGGAGAAGGATGAGCAAATGTTGTTTGCAAAAGAAGAAACCAGAGAGAATTTCCCTAATTTTAAAGGCAGATGAAGCCTTTCTTGCTAATCGGGTCTTTCAGTGATAATAGAAAGCATAAGCCTGAGGGTGGTAGGAGAAAGAAAACATCCCCCTGTGGAATTACATAGGATAAAAATAAGGGCTTGAATCTGAAACCATGTCTCCTTTTGCCTCTTTTTCTACCTCCCACAGAGAAATGGGTTAAGTGCAGTGAGCAGAGTGTATCAGCTTTTGCCACTAGAGAGCTACCAGATGTCTGCTTTGCAATTGGAAAACAAGGGAAAAAAAAACCAGCCCAGAGACGCAGGGGTGGTGCAATTTGATAGTTAGTATCAGAACCCAAGGAAAATTAGCTAATGTGTGTGTAGGAACAAAAAATCCTCCATTCATAGCAATTACTCAAAAGCTTGGCTTGCCATTGAGTATGCATTTTAGAGCCTGGCATAATTAAATGGGGAGTAGGAGCCAAAAGGGAAATTGCAAACCCCTGAAAAGGAGAACTAAGAAACTAAAATCATACCTCATTTACATATTTTGCTATAATTTCAGCAAGTTTAGCCAAATTGCATTGGGCCAGACTGAAACTGATGTTAAACAGCAGTAAATTTACTGGCTTAAAAAGTTACTCTGGACTTGTGCTGTAAAACTGAAATCAGAATTTGGCTCAGTGTTTGAAGAGTGCTTTGGTCATGCATAAGTTTCCTGGTATCGCAGAACTGGAATTTGCTGAAGACCTTGTGCCTGAGCCATCTTTCAGACTGCTGTCCCTACAGTGAGATGTTATTTGTTCAGCGAGCACAGTTCGAGTTCACCCCTTGTTTTCTCCTGCCTTGTGGCAATCATACCCAGCACTGTACTTCGGATCTGCATTGTGCTGACTTTTAGTTTTATCTTGCTGACTCTTTAACTAGTGCAGACACTTGGAAGTTGTCCAGTGTGCCTGCATCCAACCTTGACACTTTGGCTGAGAGAGAGGAGGAGGGGGCTGACTGGGCTTTCCTGTCTTCTGATCAAGGGCTCCCCAGGGCTGCAAGGAGCCTTAGGTCTGCTTTGAGTTCTGTGTTTAAGAAAGAGGGCCTGACAGAGAGGAAACCAAGAGAAACTGCATGTTTTAGTTTCATCAGTCTGATGCCAAAGCTAGGCAGAGAGCAGTTGCTTTGTTAGTACTTAGCCATGAGATTTGGGGATTCCTCTGAAACTCCCATTAAAAAAAATGCCTACTGCCTCCTGCAAGGTGAAAGCTTAGCTTTTCAGATAGTTGTATTTAAAAGCCACACTGTTGCTACAAACAACAGCATTCTTTATATTCTTAACCAGGTTCTTTTCGACACAAAAAATTCACTCACTGATGGTCATAGCATCTGAGAGTTAAATTTGAGGTTTACTACTGGCATTCTTTCATTGCTGCTTTCTGTGGTAGGATTTGATTTCTTTCTGGCTCAGCAGCTTTTCATATTTGTTTATAGAACTAGGCAAAGAAGTAACATTCTAAATATTATAAATGGTTAACTTATTGCATAATGCATATTTTTCAGGCCCTCTGCTTCTTGTTGAGTGTTGAAGAGACACTACAACTGACAGAGCTGTCTTTTCTTCCAGAAACAAAATAAGTTAGTAAAAGTGAGATAAAAATGACCTATTTTGTAAGAATCTTGAAAGGAGAGGGGAAAGGACAGACAAGTGGTCTCACCAAGGGCTGAGTGTAAGGAAAATAATAAGACGCATTTTTATATTACACAATGAAAGCTCTCCAGTCCTACACAGTATTTATTGTTTGTGTTACTATAGTTAAATGGACTGCTAATTTTCCTTCTTCTGGTCTGTATCCACTGGATTGTTATTTTTGTTCAGCTGCAGCTTCATAGCATTTAGTGATTGAATCTTCCCCAAGGATTTGTTTTTGCAAAGCCTAGCAGTCTATGCACTGTTCCTTTACAGATTTGGTGTACTTTGGCTGTAGCTAGGTTAATGGAAAGGATGTTTTCATATTATTATTGTGCAAATTCAAGAATATGTATATGATCTCCAGGCTGGAGAATTAGTAGGTGAACTCTTTTAGTCAAGGTACAACTATAGTTATAAAATCTTTTGAGCTGAGGACCCAAATATGTAGCATTTAGTCTTCAGTCAGGAAACAATTGTCTACATCAAAAAGAATTACAACGAGGGAAAAAAAAGGAGGTTGGAATGTCGTCCAGCATGCATCAGAGCCAACACCCATGCACGGAGAACCTCCATTCCATTACACGAAAAGCCTCATCAGGCCTTCACCCTCAGAAGCAGGAGAGAAGGCGAGCATGTCTGGTGTCTGAAGGCCCCCAAATTATCCCTTCATTGCAGGGTGTTCCAGCTAATTACAGACAGATCTGGGGAGTAGGCGGGCAAAGGCAAAAACCAGAAATATGGCAAAGCACCATCTGTATTGTCATTCATAGAAGTAATTTATAAACATTCAGAGTATGCAACTGCCTGGTATTTGCTATGTACTCAGGGACCCAAGAAGTCCCTCTGCTTTGAGTGACCGCCACACCTGGGCAGTCCTTAAAGTTTCTCCATTTGCTGAGTCACAATTATCACCTGCTGCTGGTTAAGACAAGAAGCTCTAGGAAGTATATCCCTGCACCTTCCTCTCCCAATAACTCATTCACCTATGAGAAAGGAAAAGGGCTCCAGCATCATTCTGATAATTACCAAAAAAGCTTCTCTGTAATTCATTTATAATATAATGTGCAAACATGTAAGTCAAATTACACTATTTGATTTCAATGTGTAAAATTTCTCAAGTAGTACCTGAGATGAAACAGAATCAATTTAAGGTTGATAATCTAAATCTGTATTAACTACAGCATTTTTCATGGTTCCTTTAACTGATGCTTGTAACACCCAGTGCTGTTCAGGAGACAAAATTCCCAAGTACAGAGCAGAATCCCTGTATAGCTTTCTATACCATCCTTCTTTCCTACGACACTTGTGCAGATGTGCTTCTTACTATCCGCAGAAGTGGAACCTGCAGCATATAAGACCCTTTTAATTCAGATTACATGGAAACAAAAGCATGAAAAAGATACACCACACAGGACCAGATTTTTATGGATATAAATTGCCATAAGTCTTTTGCATGATCTGTCCCAAACTATTAGGGATTCACATTAGTTTAGGCAACTGAAGGAAGATGATCTCCTTGGCCTGGCTTTAAAATGACTGTGGGGTACCTCACATCTTTGAGTTTATTGATCAGATGAGTTTGCTGTGACTCTTGTCTAAGTTTTAGGCCTGGGTTTCTTTTCTGTAGAAACAGAGCCAGAGTTTCTGGGGGCTGAGGCTGTGTACATTTTGGATAAGCATTTAGATGTTGTAGCTTTTAAGTTCTCCAGGATACTACAATTAGACTCAGCCTTTCCTTTGCTCAAGTGAGAAGCAGACCTTTCCAAGGAGTGATTTAATATCTCTCTGAATTACCCCCTGGAAGTGCTGTCTCTTTGCAGGAAAACTGAAGGCTTCTTTGCTGAATGCATAAAATCAGGTGCTTGGTCATTTCCATCTTCAGTGCTGGCAGATTTCGGCCCAGGTAGAGTCAGTCAAGAAGGACCTCTTGACCTGACACCTGGTGAAGGAAAATGAGAAAAGCAGAAGTGCAAGGAGCAGAGCAGTTCAGGTCCCCCTCCATGCTCAGCAGATCCATCCACAGACACCCATCCACAGCTGTCAAAGCCCTTGGCATGCTCCTGATAGGAATGTGGCTAAACAGGATTGTCAGAAACAGTGCTGGGCCAGATTACCTGTAGTATTACCTCAGCAATGAGGGAAAGGCATACCTGTGTCAGCAGGACAAGTCCTTTCATACTCTTCTATCTTTTAACTGCTGCCCCATCTCTGTGGTCAAAGGCAACTGAGCCTGAACCCAGTAAAATGGGCTGTCACAAGACTGGTGCTGGTTGTGGGCAGACTGTGCAGGTGGTTTAGACAGGACATCCCCTGCGAGATAGCTCTTGGGACAGAGTCTATCACACTGAGGAGTGGCAGTGGCCCTTGATGCCTGTGCAATGACTGCTCCCAGTCACTGAACGCTTCCTTCCCCACCTACTCCATTCTCCTCCCCTGTCAGGGTGGCACTCAGCAATGGCAGGACTAGCTGCTGCTGCTGGGTGGAGCCAAGGAACAGGCTGCTGAGCCCTATCTTCAAAAACAGGTCCTGTGGAGGAGGCAAGATATGGTGAGGTGCCAGCTATGCCTCTCAAGTTCACAACTCAGAAAAAGGCAAAGTCCATCCAGTCTTGTAGAGGGCTTGTTTCAATTCTCTCAGAGAAACAAGGGATCCATTAAATCTGGATGAACTGATGATTTGTCCAGGAAAGTGATTTTTTTTTTTCCAGCTATTTACTAGCAAAATTTGTTTAACCGATACTGCTTCGGAGGTTTGATAAACTAACCATTTCATGCCTCAGTGCATGGGCTGGGAGAAATGCAGACTGTGGACGAGGTCCCTAAATATTTCTGATGGGTTTTGGACCCATCTGGATGGATGAAGCACCAAAGGTGATAGGGGCTGCTCCTTGAGTTTGTAGCTGGAATTGCTTCTGCTCTTTCTTCAGACCAACAGGTTCAAATTTGGGAAGTCAGGTAGGGGCTGCTGGAAAGATGTAGTGCCCCAATAGTAGAGTTTCCCTCTAAATCGTGCCCTAACGCTTCTCCTGTACCATAGGTTTTGTGTCAGTGAGGGTTAGTATGAGCTGCTTTGCAGTGGTGGCTGGCGTTGTGACATTCCAGTGTCTGTAAGTCTGTTGAAAGGCGCTGGATTATCTGCTGGTGGATGAACAAGTCTGCACAGGGCATTGTCTCCCCAGAGGTGGCACAAGATCACTTTCACATTTGAAGTGGAAAACTGTGATCAGAACCGTTTGTAGGAATTAAAATCCTTTTCATATACCCTTGTGCCATGCTGATGGAGTCACTGTGAGTTTTTGCTGAATTAGAGCTGGTCTCACAGGCAACATGCACTAGTCTGTGGAAGGTCTGGTCTAAACCCAGTTTACCCCAGTGGTTTTGGATAAGGCTGAAAGAAACTTCCAGCCTTTGTAGGGCAGAAGTGAAGAACACCATATTGCATTCATTTTCCACAAATTGCTCAACATGGAATTTGTCTACAGTAAGACAAAAGTCCTCCCTTTTGTGGAAAAAAATACAGGACCACCAATGAACTCTATTTTACCACTCACGAAAAAATTTAGTACTGTTGTGCCAACAATAGTGGTACAGCTGCCCTAGGCAAACAAGCACATTCATGTTTACAACTGGCCAGCCTTCTCCCACAGGCTTTAAGACTGCTCTGGAGATTCTGAAGTCAGCATCTCACATCCACAGCTCCCATACAAGCAGGAAAAGTCATGGCTCAGTTTACTTCTGTATGCCACATCTCTATGGATACAACCAAAAGCTCCTGGGAGGAATAAAATAAAGATCAATTATTTCTAATAGAAGAAAGCAAGAAAAATGTTTCATTTGCTATCTAAGAAGGAAAACAAAAAACCCACACATCCTTTGCAACTGTAAGAAATAATACCAAGAGGCTGAACAAACTGTAAAGTTATTGTTAGTGGGTCAGACTTTCAGTAATTTGCACAGTGTCGTTGAAGAAGATGATAGAAATTTTTACTGCATGAGGTATCTGGCGTCTAAGTTGTCAGCAGTGCCAAGGTGGATCATGCACTGTCACTGTCATGAAAAGTTGCTTGTCCAAACAACTTGAAAATGAAGCCTTCCATGGGTGAGGCCACATGCATATGCATTAGTGTAACTGGGATACTGAACAGGCATACTGGTCTTCTAATGTGGATGAAGCTGTGAAACTGGGGTCCAAGCAGACAGGAAAGGTCATGAGAAGAAAAATACAATGAACAGCTGCCTGCATGTTTTATTAGCCTGGCTTCCTAAGGAAATAAGACTTGCATAACATTACTGCTTACCCATTTGTTTTTCTGTCCTGCCCTCAAATAACTTCTGATGCTGTTGGCTTATTTCAACTAAATTTAACAGAGAGGTATCAGCCTCAGATATATTACACTCCTCCAAGTTTCATGAAAACTGGCAGCTAGACATGGAAAAGAGCTAAATTAGTACTGCCAATGAGGGGAGGGCTTCAGCATGAATTAAACAATTACCTGCTCTGTTTTGCCTGCCAGCTGGCCGGCCAACATGGCCAAACAACTTCAAGCCCATCAGGGAGTAATGAATATCAAGCTTGTTTTCACTTGATGTAGTAGAGAAATGGAAAAGATGCAAAAGGTAGGTGTATCATGCCCAAGGAGTCATATGAAAGAAGCAGAAAATATTAAGAAGGGAAGGGGGCAGAGAATACATAGAGGAATAGGAGGAATCATGGCAGAAGGGGCTCTTGGAACAGAGCAGGGGGAACTGAGGTTACAGAGGTGAGAGAAGGCCATGGTGGAAGGACTGGGAGTTATTGCAGGGCAGGCAAGTCCAAACACAGTCTTCCTGAAATCAGGCCTAATTAGAGCTGCTACTCACAGAATGGCTTGTATGTACAAAGCCTGTTGTGAATACTTTACTATCCTACTTTCAGAAGTGATGAGCACCCTTAGCTTCTATGGATTTCATCAGGAATTGTGGGTGCCCAGCATCAGAAACTCTAAGGTCTGTCTTTATAATTTTAGTTAAATAAATTTGCAGCAGCTATACCTGACTGCCCTGCAGCATGAGAATTATTAGATTACAGTTTCTTATATCCATCACAGTAAAAGCAGATCTGCAGAGGCTATTAATATACATACATTAGTGAAAATATAAAGAAAAAGAAATATACCACATAAACTGTCATTCTGATTATCAGAGATCCACAGACTACACAGTACTGCTAGATACTCAATTCTTTTTTCCTTAATTGCTGTAAAATATGTATATAGTTCAAATCAATTAAAAAGAAATGTATGAGCAAAATCAATAGTGGGTCAACCACAGCAAGATTTAGCAGCCACAACTGAGTTGAAGGCATTACAGAATCATAAGAGCTGATTCACACCTAACTCAAGTTTTATATTGGAGTTACTTCACAGACTGAAGCATAAATTAGAGCAACAGAGAGGTAAATAAGACCAACAGAATGAATGAGCCTGGCAAGAGACCTCCAGAAAGGACTTTATCCTTTGTGTTATTACTAAAATCCATTGTCCCTTGAGGTAGCTGATAAGGCATGCATACTAAATTTTCTATACTTAATTATTTTCAACTTCTTTTGGAGATATGCAATCCTGTAACTAACTCCACAGTTCTGAAATGAGGATGTGCTGAAAAAAAATCACTCAGGCCTTGGAGACCATTGTTACATTTTACCAAAATTTGGGATTTCCCTGAGCTATTTCTGTCCCTCTCACAAAGTTCATTTCTGTCTGGTTACAGTTAAATGATTCTTGACAGAGAGGACTACTGCCAGGGGCTTGGGTTCTTGCTGTCAGAAAGAACCAACTTTCACCAAATGTCACATGCATTACCATCTATTTCACAGGTACAGTATTTCTGTCTTGGAAGATTGACACTCAAATCTGTCTTTGCTTTATGGATTGAATGCCAGATAGTATAGTTTGATGTATCTTAAGGAACAATAAATCATCATTTTGAGAAAGTCCTTCTAGGGCTACATTTGTCAAAGAGCTTTGAGGGATGAAAAACTGATTTATGAATAGCTCTCCGTACACCTCTTTCTCTAATTATTTTAATTGTCCCTGCAATTACACACACAGAGGAGCAATTTTCCTGATTTGCTCTTGTATTTAAATTGCAGGTGCAAATTTCTCCCATGGTTGAATTTTGAAAATGATCTAGCAGATCAGCCTATATTGCTTGGTATGCTTGTTTTGCTCTCACAAGCAAAAGCCTCCACCTTCAGAAATTTTACTCATTTGCCAAGTTGTGGTGCCTGCTTTTTGGTTGGAAGAAAGTAGTTTTGTTGCCACTGAGTAAGTTTCCCAGTGATACAGTTCAACACATAGGATATGCAGCCAGCTGAGCATGGAAATGCTCGGAAGTTTTAGTCAAAATATTCATTAACATGCCTCACTCTGTGCTACCAAGACTTTTATGCTACCAAATACCACAGAACTGTAATTTACAGTGAGGATTGTTTAGCAGATAACATAAGGATGTACTATTTTGTCAACACTTCAGGCAGCTTAATTGAAACAATTTGTGCCATATTTTTTATGAGCATGTGACTGTGATAATTTTTTACTATATGAATTCTAGCAAGCTAAGCAATAGCATTGATACTGGAATATTCTTTACTGATTCTTGTAGGTCTCAGAGAGTTTGAGAAGACCAAGTCATACAGGACTTCTGAAGGGAGGTAAATATTAAAATATATATTTTACAGGTGAGTAAGCTCTAAAAGGTGAAGTGGCATCCCCCAGATGGCAGAGAAGTTGATGGACAAATACGGTAAGAGAACCAGTGACTCAGTCTACACTATCTTATAAGATCTGCAATAGCATGCTGCCTCCATTAAGGGAAAGAAAAACAGACTGAAGAAGTGTAGCTGATTAATGCTGCATTGTCATCATTTTTAAACTGACTAATGCCCTGGCAGAGCACAGACCATTCTGCATCTCTATTAAGTTTTCAAAGCAAAGATTGTGATCTTTATTTACACCCAGTTTTAACTTCGGAAATTCTGATGTATTTTTAAATACAGTTCCTGCTTGAGCATAAGCAAAATCAGAATCAGGTGTGGAGAGTGCAGCTGCATCAGTCTCTTTTATGTAATTAGGAACTTGATCAAGAGTAAGGTGTATCATGGTGTAGAAGCCCCATGTTATTATCCTTAAAAAAATGAATCAATCGTGTCTGCTCTGAAACACTGGTCTTCTCAGGCCTTGAATATGGCTAGAGGAAGGCGAGGAGTTAGGACTAAGATATCTGAGAGTAACTTCAATTATTAATTTATTACTTTAATGGGAAGACTATAGATGGATCAACTTGTGTGTACGCTGACCACCATAGGATCAGAGAATTACCCAAGCTGGAAGGGACCCACAAGGATCATCAAGTCCAACTCCTATCCCTACTACATAGGACACAGCCAACACTCAGACCATGTGACTGAGAGCATTGTCCAAATGCTTCTGGAATGCTGGCAGACTGGGTGCTGGGACTGCTTCCCTAGGGAAATCACGAAAACCAACAATGCAGTCCTTAGCACACTTTGAGGAAGGTACAAATGCAAGCTTTAAATTTCAATAGCTCTGAAAAGTGGATTTAAAAATACGGGCCAGATTCTCAGCTTTCAGCAGAGGTACTTGGACTTACACCAGCCAAAGAGCTGGTCCTGAAGGCATGTGCATGTGCATGCATGGGCCGTTTACTGGAACATATGCGCACACGTAACTCGCGGCAAGTTCCTGACTGCATCTGTAATTCCAAATGACTAATTTTACACTCAAATTGCAGTTTGAGAATCTTCCTGTTGCCACTTAGTTATCCAAGTCACCCTTTCACGCAATAAGATACAGTATTATGTAATTTATCTAACTGTATAACACATCTTTATTTCTGAATATTTGCAGTAAACTATTGCTAAATGGGCTTGAGATTTAAAAGTCATTCATGGCACACATCAGCAAATAACTTTACCTGCTTTTGAGAACATACTTCCTTGTAGACAACACCTGAACAGATAAAAAGCAATATTAGTGAATTCGTTAGAAGTTTTTAGTTATTCATCCTTGTCTACCTAATACATGCTTGCAAAAGATTTAAAAAACATATGTTCTACATATATGGGTTAAAAGAATTTCCTGAAAAGCCTGCAGGTAAAGGGCCCGTTTCTGTTTTCAGAAATATCTGCATTCTTACTTTCTATAGAAGTTGCATGCTTATGTGCATTAGAAGATGTTTTGTGATTGTTATGCTCAGTTTTTATCAGTCAGTAAATGGGTTACTGAGGTGCTTTGGATATCCGAAATGTTCTCACAGTCAATACTGAATAAGAGTACCTCGAGTTGGCTTAAGCTAGAAAGAGCTAGCACTACACTTGCAGATTATTATGCTGATAAATCTTGATTTGTTTATTCACAGCAACCTCTTTATGTATTTGAGATTGTGTTTTCATATCTGAAACAATGTCTTAGGCACTTCTGAAGATTTTATGTCATGGATAGGGTTTTCAAAATAGTTCAATATTCACAAATCTTTTTCTCATCATGTTAAATACTGAGCTCTTTTGAAAACATGGCCACAGATACCATGCAGGGGCAGTGTTAAGCACTGAATGCTTTTGGAAAATTCAGCTTTCATTCTAATGCCCGAATTTTCTGAGAATTCTGGCCTTACTGGGGAAACCGATCTCCTGCAAATGTGATCAAGTTAAGATGTATGTTTTAAAATTAATGGGAGACATTGAGACAATTTTATTTCTGGTTAACAAAAATGAAATCTTTGTAATGTCATGAGGTCATATTCTTCATGATGCAATTAACTGTGTGTATGTGATTATACTAGTCTAAATGTGATGAATGTTGGTTTTATCACTTTCTTTTGTTTAATTATGTGTGGAATTGAACCAAAGAGCATCTTCTGTTTAATCTGAAGACCTGTTGTTTTACGATATTCATTAATAGTTTTTACATGGATCTCAATAGGATGACTCTCATAGTAAGCTACTCTGAACTGTTGTAGTACAAGGTGTTGGAAGAATTGTACCTAGGGGGATTATATGGTTAATTGTGGCCTGTATATCATGTAATACCCACTTTCTGCAAAGTACAGATTGCATGAAATTTACATAGATTTAGACTAATCCCAAGAAAATTGACAATTAATTTCATAGGACTTGCAGCTATGACAGATCCTGTCTAATTAAAGAGTATGGGCATCTGCGTGTGGCACTATACTGCCATATAACATTTTCATTGAAGTTCAATGATACGGTGTTGGACTTGTTTTCCACACTATCCTCTTTCTCTTTTGAATCTTTTTGGACAGATTTTCAGTAAATTTTTAACATCAGCAAATTTCCAGAACATGAGGGATGGAGGAAGAATGGCTGAGACCTCATAAGAAAGGTTCTCTTGTACATACCTAAACACCAATCTGAATTTTCAGCCAGTTAAAAAACGAACAATATTTTTCTTATAAACTGATGTCCTAAATTCTGTGATTACAAAATGAAGGTAGACAGAGGGAAAGAATTAGTATCTAATCAGGACTTAAACAGCCAATGACTGCTTGGTGTATTTTGTGTTCTCTTTTTTACCTCTATGAAATTTTACTGATTGTTCAGTGTCTCAGGCACCATAAATTGAATGATCCATAGAACTTTTTCTTGAAAAAGACTGGCACAAAATACAGAAAAAAATACTTTCTCCTTGAGCTATTTGCTTATGTTCAATAGAGAGGCATTAATACTGTTAGTCACAACATACTCACTGTCACTCCCTGACATGCTGATATGAAAGGCGTGGTTTTGTGCTGCAGGCAGAGAAAGCAAGAGAAAATTATATAAGCCTTTTAATTTACTTTTTTAAAGTGGCCAGATGACTTTTAAAGAGTTGCAGAGGAAGTAAAATTTTTAGTGATTTCCTTCAATTTGAAAAGTAGAGGAGTCAGTAAAAGACTCCACAGTGCTGATGTCCAACATACGTAGCAGTATGTTGCCCTCCTCGTGGCCAGCACTTAACAGTAAGCACTGTTGCAAGGATGCAAAACTATTTTTTTTAATTAATGCCCCAGTCTTCAGCCTGCTCACTGAAGGTCAAACAATGGCTTTGACTCTCCACAGAGCTGTATGGGTCTCTTCAGCTTGTGCCATGTGCTCTGGCTGCAGCGGGGACTTTAGGCTGGACAGTGACTGCATGGGGTGCGCAGTAAGCAGAGCAGTTTACAATTCATGAGTGGGGGAATATGCCTTGCTTGCCAAAAAGGCTGTCTTTGTCTGAGACTGCCAAAAGATACTGCTGGCTGAAGAGTCACTCTCTGAGACAGAGGGAAATATTCACTTAAAAAATAAAATAAACAAATGATTATAAAATACATTATCTGTTATAATGCAGTATGTCGTAATGTTTCACAGTCTGATTTGCTATCGCATGACAGTGATTTATGGTGTATTACCTCATACTCATGTCATTTCATGAAGCAAGTACTATGGTGTTACTTGGGGGAAACCGGAGAAAAAAAGGTATGCCCCAAGCTGATGAGATTCTAAAATGTCTATGTTGCTTTTAGACCAAAGAACATGTCTTTTTTTTCCATAACATTACATGTCTTGGCACATAATTAATATATCTGAATATTTTTTCAAAATGGAAATAATTATCATTAATATTAGTATTCCATAAAATAAAATATAGCCTAAATAGTACAAAATTACTGAAATCTAGAATATCTTGGTGACAATCAAGCTAACCCCCACATACACAGCAGAATACTCTGATGTTTGCTGGGGAATATCTAGAGAAAGCCCCTGAAGTCATTAGAAATCATTCCAGCAAGCACTGTGGATTTTGATTCAGGCAAAAAGTTACGGCAAAATACACTTTTACATTGCCAAATACTTGTAATACTAACACGTCCCCTGAATACTTTCAAAACCCAATACTACAGTTTTGCATGAAATATTAAAAAGAGAGAGAAATGCAGTGATTGATACAGACACAGCAAGCTGAAAAGGTTTTTTTCATCTAAGTTCTGAACTTAGGCATCTGCAAAATGCAAGCGTGTAAAGGACATGTTGTCTCATGTGTGTGTGCCTTTCCAGAGAGAAACACCATGGACCATAAGCCATGTTAAATTAAACTGCTCCTAAATTCAAGTAAAAGAGGTATTCCTGGTAAGCACTAGCTAAATTGTGAAGTGCAGGGCCTCCTAAGAAGAGCTGTCTTTTTGGTAAGCATTTGTACAGAGGAGAGCTCATAATATATGAGTGGGCCCTGAGGCTAAATAATTTGCAGAGCAACATCAGTACTAGTCAGAAATGTTTTCTAGGCTAAAGGAGATGCAGAAGTGAAGGCTCTTGCTGCTGGAAACTGGTGCGCACATTATAGGCAAAGGAAAAAGAAAGATAATAATGTTATCAGAGCTGAAAATGGGAAGGTTTTGGGAAGGTTTGTTTTTGCTTCTGTTTTCATTTTTTTTCCCTTCAAAATGAGACAGTAAGACTTGCCTTCACCTCATAGGCAGTGCTTGTAAGGGTTATTCAGGATGAAAAGTGGTAATATTATGTAATTTTTGAGGCTTATTGTTATTAGTTTTAATAGGTGTTATTATCTAGCTTAAAAAAAATAAAAGGAATTCTTTCCATGAGTTGTAGCTTTCATAAACCTGAAATCTCCACATTACTAAAGCAAAGATAATGGAATCAGCTTGAGTGAACAGCAGTTATATATGCAAAATTCTACCTGCATGAAAATCCTTTGTTCTAAAATGAAAACCCTTTTGCCAGAATAAAGCTTCAGATACATATATCGTGAGGGGGAACAATTGCAAAGCCAAGTGTTGAAGTCTGTTTCCCATCAGAGCCATGCTGTAGTTAAAAAACCAAACCAAACCAAAACATAAGTTGGTTTTCTTGGGCATAGATCATTAAAGACCCTTATCAAGCTTTGCAACCTATGGTGCCCAGAAGCCTTCACAATTCTTACAAAAGCAGGGAGCCTTGATTTGTTGTGTTCTGTCTCAGTGTGCCGAGTGACATAAATATCATCTTAAGCCCAACAAATACCTTCTGCCTTTTTAACACTTGAATGCTTTACAACTCTGAAACGGCTTTGATGCAAAATAACTTGCCAAGAGCCACTGGAGCAAGTGGTTTCAACAGTTCAGGTGGGAATATGTTTTCCCCTCCTCCTACTTCATCTCCTTAACTTTCACTACTAGGTCTTTTATTATTCTATGACATCTCTCACGGAGATATGAAGCTGCTGTGAAAGCTCCTGTGTTTGTATATAAAAACCTAACTAGAAGTAGCAACTAATTACATGACAAAAAGCTGCAAATTTGTTTGCTTTTCGGAGGTCAAGGCTCATCGGGTTTGTTTTGTTTTCTGTTGTGTGTTTTTTTTTTTCCACAGTGAGGGAAAGAAAACCAGGATTGCATTTAATTATCCTGTGACCCCAGGTGGTCTACACTTCTCCATGCCTGTTAGCCACTGAATGCTATCAGGACTGCTTAGCTGAAAGCTGCCTTTTGCATGTTGATGGGCATTGCAAATCCTCCTACAGAGTTGTCTTTCATGTCAAGACAATATCAAGCACAGCAAAACATCACCATATGTCTTCCCTCCACTTCTCCCCGTGCTTTGCAGGTTTTATTCTCTTTCCCTTTCATGAAATCAGTCAGCTTCTTTCCTGAAGAGTGTGTTTGTGTGTGTGTGTACGTGTGCAAATGTGTGTTCACAATATCATATTGTGATGGGGGGGGGGAAGCACACTGCCTTCACTTAAGATCCTCCTTATTTTCTAAAAAGAATAGTCACATCTGCTGCTTTGTCCACAGAGTGCCTACTCCAATTGCGGATTCCAGTTCTGATTTATTAATACTTAAATCCTTACACACAGAAATACTTCTTTCAGAGCAGATGACTCCAATTGCGGATTCCAGTTCTGATTTATTAATACTTAAATCCTTACACACAGAAATACTTCTTTCAGAGCAGATGACTATTTCCCACCTTTTTTCCCTACTGATTAACAAGTGTCATAGCATTCTTGTTTCTTGACAGCAAGAACTAATCGTGCCACAGAGTCTGATTCCTCTGGGAGGAGGAGGTGCCTAAAAGGACTAAGGAAAAAATGAAGGGAAAACCCCCTGGATTGCTTTAGAATCTAATTTTGGACATGAACGTTTCCTACAAACTCGAATTTAGTATTAGTACTGGAATTACAAAGATTAGAAGGAGGAGTAAAGAGCTCTGCTTGGAGCCTTTAAATGCTTCTGTTGGAATTGCATTGGATTTTTCATTTCTGTCCATTTGATTGAAAATTGAAATAATTTTGTATTTCATGACATTGCTCGCCTCATAAGATAAGGAATTTGGCAGTTTATGGCCTCAATCCATGCTGTCTTTAAAGGAAAGGTAGTAAAAATGAAATTAAGAAAAACAGATAAATTCCAAAATCTTATGATGGCACATCTTGTAATTATCACATCTGCTGCAAAGCATCTGAAAAATATCTTTGGAAGCCTGCCATGCTGCAAACAGCTCACACAATGGACGGAAGAAGGACCATAAAGGACAATCGATAATGAGGTTTTTAAATGGACTTCTAAACTTGTATCAGGAGTTCTTACCCATCCTGTATTTTGTTGTGTCTTTTTTTTGATTTTCATCCAAAAAATATTTTCCCCTCTCATGTTACCATCTGATTTTATGTTTGGAATTATAGCATGGTAACAAATTCATCAGTGACAAGAAGAATGGAGAAAGGGGGTGAGGACTAAAGTGGGAATTAATTCTTGAAGTTCTTGCCTTGGAAAAACATAAACTCCTACCACAGTTGGCCTTTCTCTTTTCATTCCTCTTTTTCCTAAGGGTCATAAACTCATCTGCAATGTTTCTCAGCATAAGGCACTGTGCCTCTGGGAGCAACTTTGCTTGCCTTTTGTTATGTGGTGTTTAGAGTCTGAGTTTCTGCTAGTAGCACTGTTTCGTGACTTAGGAACCTGCAATACAGTTGTGTGCTGAAAAGTGTACCAGAATCACTACTTGAAAAGAGTTGAATGCAAACTTGAAGGAAATATGTGATAACAGACCTTGTTCCTCGTATTAATTGCATGTGGGGAGGCATGTATATTTGTACATAATTGCGTGTTCAGAACTTAACTGCAAAGAATCTTTGTTCACAAATGACTCATCAGTGATTTGGTTTCAAGCTTGTAAGTCTTTTCAAAGGGAAAAAAATTGACAAGATAGTAAACATAATAATTAACCCTCCAAAAATAATGAGTTGTTTTCAGTAAATTTTTCTACACAAGATTTTTACATTGTGTTTCTTGTCACCATTATGGCATTATTAATAAGGATGTACTACTTATTTTTCAGTAAGACTAAAAAGATTAAGGCCCTGTGGGAGTTTGGGAAGGAAAAAATTACATAAGGTATCAGCAGAAGGGCTACCAAAGCTTATTAGCAACATTCTTAAGGTCTCTCGTTATGAAAATTTGTTTTCTCACCTTCTGTACTCAGACATGTTGAATTCATTTCCCATGGGCTGGGAAGAGAATGTCCCTTTACCAACCCAGAGAAAACCTGGAACCCTTCTGGGACAGTAACAGGCTATTTATGTTGCCCTTCTACTTCTAATGGTCCCAATACAAATTCAGGAACAACACTTCCTTCTTCTCTTCTTTTACTGACCACACTCTGAAAGAGAGGTTTGAATCCTGCTCCTTTCCCCCAGACTGAGGAAAGTACCACAAGCCCTGGACAGTGTGGAGTCTTGAGTGTAGGGAGGCATGGTCTGCTCGTGTTGACTAGGGCATTAGGAGCCCTACAGAGAAGAATGACTTCGTTTTCTTCCCATTGGTTTAACTTAGGTGTCTCCTTGTTCATGGAGTGGATGCCACTTCTCTCTATATTTGTCCTTGTAGATTGCCTCTTGCAATGCCTGCCTCACGCCTCATGTTATTTAGGTGTCCTAGTCAACCAGCTCAGTGTTTGGCAGGACAGGCATAAAATCATTTGAGGCCAAAACACAAAAGCTGGTTCTCCTTGGTTCTAAATTTTAAAGAGCAACTCAGAAAAGGCAGTGAAGAAGTAAGCAACCCTAAGAACAGAGCAAGATTTTGCACTGCAAGCATGCAATAGGACCTGGGGCCAACTATGGAAAAAAGAGATGAGACTATGGAAACACTGTCTGTCAGCTGTCTGTCCACAAAAAAACCAGGAACTAAGTGGAAAACACTGTAAGATTATGCAGTTAATAAATTTATAACCCTACAGGTGAGACACTGACAGCTGGTACTTCAGAACTTTGGATCCTTGGGCATCCAACATTGAGTTGTCCTTCAACGTAATCTTGGTGAGTTTTTGGGTACATGTGTAGGTATGGCCATGCCCCTGCCTTTGGAAACGTAATGGGAAAAAGTAGTGTTTAGTCAAACAGAGAAAACCAAATCCCTGTGGGCTACAGTTCTGCATGTGCTTCTGTCATGCATCACAGGGCACTATTTAGTGGAGGAATATCACTGTAAGAATGGTTCCTGTGTTTCCCTGTCTGGGGTGATTTGAAATCTAACAGGTTCATACAGATTCACGCAGGCACAGGCATTTGTCTTCAGAAACTTCTGTAGGGACCTGGTACATTTCTGACCCAAATCTTTTACTGTACATTTGTACTGTAGAATTCATCTAAGGCATCTGAAGTTATTACTGCTTCATACGTTACTTCAATAATCTGAAGGCAGTCTGTGGCAGATTTCTGGGAAGGAGATTTGGAGAACAACCTACTTCTGTGTTGTGTTGGTCTTTTGCTATTTATATCTTGGCCCATTTGGCAGTATTTCTAAACATGAATAAAATATTAATCTGCAGATTAAGTACTAAGACCTACTTTGAGCTCAGTTGTTCTACAGTAAATCAGGTAGGCTAAAGAGATACCCTGTATCTATACCATGTAATTTAGATCAGAATCTGTCCAGCTCTGATACTCTTCTGCTGGAGCTATAGCTACTGTATTTTCTCTGACAGGATAACAATAACATTCATGGCAAGCTGTCATACACAATTTCATAGACTTTTTTTAAAGCCTTTGGCCTTCTCACAAATGAAATAAGAATAAAAACACACTGCTGCTGTTACAGTGTAAATTTCTGAGGAGTGCATACTCTTCAGCACATGCAACAGGATCAAAAGTAAACCCAGAAACAAAGCAATATAAGAGAAATACACCATGGGATGCAAGGTTCTCATTCTTTTCTTGCCCACCATATAATGGCGCTATGGGAGCTTATCAACATGCTTGCTTCTTGCAGGCTCATATGTAAGTTCATGATAGGGTGCCATGACTGCAATATTGTAATTGAAGAAGAGCCATAACTATGAATTAACTGTGCAGAGTTAAAGTAGACACAACAGACTCTCAGCAATTTCCACTTATTTAATTATTAAATAGTCTTTAACTAATGGATGATGTGGCAATGCAAGGAGTAGATCTCAATATAAGTGGAAAAAGGGATATGATCAAACTATACAGCTATTAAGTTCTTGAGGTAAGGATCTGTCTTTGTACTTCACATGCATGTGATGTTTAGTACAAAAGAGCTGCAAGTAACTGGCTGAAGTCTCCTGGCAGAATGACAACTTGAATAATAAATGGTAAATGAAATCAAGCAGTGGAAGGGTTAATTCCTAGCTCCAACTAGTAGGACCAAGATTGCAAAGTAAAATCAGGAGCTCCATAGCTGTTGGTGCAGGAGGATTATTCTTTGCTGTAATTGTTGTGGTAATCCTTACTTTTCCTGCTCCTTCAGTGTTTTTTATGGGAAATCCTAAAAGCTAATTCTTTGAAGCTGAAGACTTGGCAGAAAGACAGCAGAAAATGTTGCCCCAGTCCCATCCAATCTGTTTCTCATGAAACAGCCATAGGAGTCTTTTGTGTTCAAGAAATGGCTGAACTTACTATGTTAAATCAGAAAGTAAAAATCCTGGAATGAAATAAAGATAACTCTGTTGTTGCTTAACTGCTGGGAACCCAGAGCACCTGTGTGCTAATGATCATGAATTTGTACTGCTGAAGAGGAGAGGTGAAAGCATGGTCAGCTTACCGATGCGATATGAGAGCCATCCTTCCACTTGTCAGGCAGACATCTTTTCTTAATTCTAAGGGTGAAATTGTAGGAGATTTTCAGAAACTGCTCCCTTGTCTTCTTTTTCCAGAAGAGAGTCTTGCCGTAATCACACAGTGAAGTATAACTGCTCTTAGGAAAACTGGCAATGGCACAGCATTGAAAAAGTGCTTGAAGTTATTTGCTGGTAGGAGTACTCAGGTTTCCAAATCTAAGCTCCTGCTCTAATACTAGTTGCTCCAATGTTCTATTTAATGGGCCCAACAAATAATAAAAAACAGATAGGAAGCAAAAATTATTCTGTGTTTGATTTTGGAAAACAAAGATCATCATCAGGAACAATAGCTGAAACCAGTCAGGTGGACCAAAAATTTGAATAAAATAAAATGTCTTCCTAAAATGAAGGAGTACTGACGAAGCTGACAAGTTTTGTAGAGTTAATGTTTTACACTGAATTTATCTGTTCCATAGACTTTGTTCCCTTTTCCTATCTAGGGTGCAAGTCACAAGTGCAGGCATCTAAGTGTTTTTGAGAATGGAGTAATCTGCCACCGGCAGGTCAGTAAAAAATGTCTCTTAGGATTGCATCTGTGACCTGGCTGGGTATTGTAATCCCTCCCAGCATTTCCTAGGGCAATTCAGTTCTGCTAGTCACCGTCTTTTCTCTGTACTTCCCTTGGTTTTGAAGAGCAGAAAACAGCCTGACTATTACTGAGGAGCTAGAGGAATATGGATGGTGAGTTAAGACAAACTACTCTGATAGGAGCTGGTGCTCAGACCATAAGTTAGTCCCCCGTACCTCTGCACACCAGCTGAGGCAGGCATCTCTCCCAGCCTTCTGCCCACCCATGACAAATGGGGTCCTACCTGGGAAGTGGGGAGCAGATGAGCAGGAAAGCCTGCAGGGTAGCATCAACACAGATGGGTTAAACAGCAATCAGGTAGTGCCATTTCCTAACCTTTATGAAAATGATGTCAGTGGGGCTGTATGTGATATCCCAAAGACTAATGATGGTCTCACTGTATCTAAGGGAAGTTCATGGGCACTTCAGGACCTAATTAGCCTAAGTAAGTTCAAGTTGTGTTCCTTAATGTGATGTCTAACCGTTAATAATAGGATAAAGATCTGATAAACTTAGCAGGAATATGAGAGGGTAGGATATCTTCAGCAACCCAAAGTATAGGTTAAACACTGAAGACTTAAGGTACCTGTAGAACCATTTTTTCCTCCATAAAGACCTCAGATTTTAATGAAAAATAATTTCTAGAATAGCTGTATTACTTCCTTACCCAGTGGAAAGTAAGGAATCTAAACTTTATTGTTAAACTAGCGCACAGAGTTTTTGCTCACATTTTTTCATGAAGACCAGTAAATGTCCTTCTATCTATATTTTCTATGCACCCACACACAATTTTGCAATCCTATTTTAAAGGTGTTATAGACCACCATGCAAGCTGAAATACTGCCCCAGTATCTGAACTTGTGGCCTCTTCCTAGGAGGCTAAGCTGGTGATAAATATCTTCTCTCTATCCTAAAACAAGGCATTAGTCTTGCCAAGTGAAGAAACTGAATGACTAATCTCCAGTTCCTGTGACCTACCATCACATCACATCAATCACATGTATCAGAGCCATATGTATGTGATTGCGAAATTGTGAAATCATTTAAATCATTTAGTCTCTGTTTCAGGGGATTTTATATGGGACCAGGATAATGAAGTGGTTTCATTTTAATTATTTTTGGATTATTATTGATACATTTGCCTGACCTTATCAAAAGTTTTAATAGGCTTCAAGAAAATAAATCTGGCAATTATTTACTTGTAAAAAAAATCCAATTATGCCATAACACATTGTCCTCACCAAAGATTTTCAAGCCATCCTGCCTGTAGTATCAGCTATGGAAACTGATCAACATGGATGGTTAAGAGCCAACTGCTATTGAAATATGGTTGGAGATATGATGTAAACTTATTTTCTTTGCACCTATAAAAATACATTTCCCTCTGTCTCATGTAATTGCTCAAGCAGTTGTTAAGAGCCTTGAAAATTTCCTTCTTACAGCTTTTACTAAAACCTTTTGGACGTGTGACAGCAAAGTAGAGGAACCGAGGACCTACTATGCAAAAAATTGTATTTTTAGCACCCAACAGTCTCAACAAGGAAGCTAAAACCCAGAGCTGTTTTCTCATTCACAGAGGGTCCTCTCCAAGCGCAGACATGAGTCATGCTGGCAGGAGATCACGCAAAGGCTCCCTGAGTGGCTCCTAGCTTGATTTGTGTAAATTACTTTCACAGCCTTACACCACAATTGAAATTACACCATTGGGAGGGACCGTGCAAACTGGGAAACAGTGAATATGGTACCATAAGCAAATACTCTTGTTGGAAAACAGACAGGCCCTAAAATCTTGGCTGCCCGGAGACATACCCTTCCTGTGGAAACGACACATCTTTGCTGTAGGAGTCTTAAGTCATGCAAATAGGAGAGAGAGAGACACCAAAATCCCTGCTCCTCTTGGATAGTTTAGTCTTTTTCATCCATTTGCATCCCTCTGAACTTCTTGAACTGCCTCAGTAGCTGAGTCATGACACCGAAGTCTCCTCTCAAAGACACGGACTTCAAGAGCGTAAGCAGCCAGAGTGCTGCTCTCTGCGCTACTTCTGCACTTGCATCAAAAGCCTGATGAGCTGGGTGCCTGGAGGTGAGGAGTAGAATCAGCCAAGGCAGAAAAAATGTCACGACTAAATCTTACACTTTCACCACTCAGAACCATGTAGTTTAGCCCCAGAAAATGTAACTAAAGGAGAGAGACAGAGAGGAAAGAAATAAATCATCCAGTGAATAATCCCTTCTATTTTGAGGACTGTAAAGTCTTTCCTCTTCACCTCACTTAATAGGATCAGTTTGGTCCAAATCATTTTAAGAATCAGAATAAATTTTTCATGATAATTTTATTTCATCCTAGTAAAGCTGAAATGTTTCTTTGCACATTTTTATTTATATAATGTCTTAAAAGTTTTTTAAATTGAGAGATGCACTCCCACAAACGCTAGGTACACAGACATGCATCGAGTTCTCATGCCTTTCAAGGTACATGTTTTGATACAAAATTTGATTACATAGCAGGTTAGCCTGTGATGTGAAATTGCTTAAGCCTTCAGATCCAAATTTTGAGATCCATTCACTAAAAAGATTACTTTACTTCACACAATATAATTTTTTTCTGAAAATGCGCCCCTAGTATTGTCCCTTACTGCTGGGCTGCTCAACTTGTCTTATTTTCAGATATTGAATGGCTCTTTATTAAAGCAAATTATTCACAATAAAAGGCAGTAAGAAACAGATTAAATGGAAGTATGAATAATCTAAAGTGTATGTGAAGAAAGGCTTGAAAAATGACCCTATTCCTTATGCCAGCTTGGTCTGTGTGTGGTCTCTCTGCTCTATTTCTCTCCTCCTGTTGGTGAGAGGCTCTGACAACCCTTTTAGTGATAAACATCCACATAAACCAGTGTGTCATCATTATGCATAGGCTCCAATTTCTTTCCCACATTACTGTACTGTGCATCCTGTACGGCAATTTCATTTTGTCATTCTGTGCTGTATTTGATACATAATCCCTTTCTATGGAAGTTTATCTGCTTTTGCAGGCTGATTCCAGGAATCTTTTGGCAAGTTTTGGTCCTATGCTAGCTATGATGTTATGGCAACATGGTGCAAAGCATTTTTCTGGTGCTTTCTGACCGACAATAGCTAATTAACTACAAGCTGTTAAAGAATTACAAGAATGAAATGACTAATCAAGATGAAATAAAAAAACCCAGACCAACCAGTCCTCTTTCTTATAACATCCATCATTGTCACAACTGTTCCAATAATTTGTTCAACGACTCCTATGTGTTATTTCTGTTCATATTACCCTAAACGTAGAAAATTTTTGCTTGGATTTTTTCACTCTCCATGTTCGTTCCCATGTATATCTCTATTCATACATAGGAAGCGTTCAGTAGATGTTCCACTGGCTATGCTCTCATTTTCATGTAAATGTAGTTTCCAACTGCCTAAATACATTAATTAAGTGGAGACAAAACTCAGAAGCTGAAAGCTAGTTAATGAACGTCAGCTTCATTCACTACATGGGAATATTGGAAAAGAACTTACAGATATCATAGACTGTCAAAACAGTGACAAAATAAACCTTGGAATCTAGATACATAATCTTTTTCATTAGCAGGACACCTGCTGTTAAAGGATACTATCCCCTCAATTTACACCATCAGGAAAATGCTCTTTTCAAAGCATTTCCCAGTGTCAAATTGATACCTTTTTCTTCTCACACTTCACATAATTGTCTCAGACAGTGTTTTCTGCAGGCTTTCAGCTTGCCTCATCTAGCAGCAATGGAAGTTAGAAAGTCTTAACTTTTACTTTGCTCGCATGCCTCACTCTGCAAACCTTTGAATAAAAGAAAACCTGAAAGGTCTCCTTACACAGAATTGATTGACCACAGCTGTACCAAATGGCAACATGTGGATGTTTCTGGGGAGGATGGTGGGGATGGGTCTAACACAATGAAACAATTACAACAAAAATTGAATAATGAGGAAACCCTTCTGAGTCTCATGGTGCCTAGAACAAAAAATGGCGAGCAAAAAGCAGACCACAGTGTAGCTGAAGAAAGAATAATTCCGTTGTTAGGGTAATCTCCTGTGACCATTCAGCCTCTCTCCTCAGCAAAAAAAAAATGCTTAATGTAAAAATATATTAAAAAAGAAGCTACATTCCCTTGAAAGTTTACACAATGGGTAGTTTTTTGTAACTGTCTTCATTAATAATTTTCTTTCTCTCACCTTTATTTAGCACTGACATACAAAGAGAGCTTCCTACAAATTAACAAATTGCTAGACCATTCCAGGGATGAATAATTATATTTTTAAGAGTTTACAAGAGTCATGTTGGAGGGAACCAATCTGTAAGATTCGGTTTAGGTTTGTAAGTTCTTGTACTATTAAAAAGGTTCTGTCCTTGAGCTAAGTGTACAGTTGCTTTATGCTCTAACAATCTGATGAATTTCCTATTAAAAGAAGACAAAATTTCAATGAAGGAACTACCTGTGTGTTCAAAAACCTGTGTCTATTGCAGTGAATGGATCAGCCATAGACCTTGAAGTTCGGGATTCCTGTATTCTAATCTTGCCACAGAAGATCACAGTTTTAAAAAGAGACGCTCACTGGTCTGCATACTTTCAAACCAGCCTATGCAGCTCTTGATTTGTGGAAACTATATATGTACTGAAGTTGATGACAATTATGGGTTCTCAACATCTTTGATGATTAAACATTTTGTTTATGTACCATAAATCTGATTACAGAAGTCTAAATATAGGCCTTCAGGTCCAGAAACTCTGGACTTAGTTTTCCTCTAAAGAATAGTTTCAAAAAATAAGAAAAAATTACAAAATGCAAACATATGGAATTTAGTAGAAATAAAGAAGAAAGCATAAAAAAGAGTGTTGACCTGGAAATAACCGTGTTCCTAGTTCTGCAAAGAACAATAACTTTTCGATGGGAAGCAACATAGGGACGAGAGATCACAGGTAAACACACTTTGTACATGAGATTCATTAAGAAATGATGATACACATAATTGCAAGTATAATAGCACCAGCCCAATTCAAAATTCCCTAGCCTGGCAGTTTAGTGTCAGACACATTCCAGACACCTCTTGGTGCTGATCAAGACTCTCTACGTTTGCATAAGTAACTATTGAATTTGTATTTGCATCTTATTAGATACATTTGCAATTACATGCAAAACTATGGTTTACACTTGCAGATATATATTCTGAATGGACGCTCGATCATGAAGTTCTTACTGTGAAAATATAATGGTGGTAACTGTGTAGACTTGAAATATTCAAGGAATTTTGGCCTTTAGAGACTCTAAGGAAGATAAAGACAAATAAAATATAATGACATTGTTGCACATGAGCTGAAGGAGAATGTGAATCCCTGAACAAAGTCCCTGCCAAACCAGAGGGTTCATTTTAGGAACTGCTTTCACCTGGCAAGAGTAAGTGGTACATGCTCTGCTCTACAGTGTAAATTAATTACGTACAAGATATTGCAAAGACACACTGTCCCCATAGGTACTTTCTGACTGATTATGATGTACCTTCACATCTCTATGGATCAGCCAGACAGTAAATTGGGTGCATACTCTATGATCCTGTCTGCTTAGCTCTTACGGCTCCTCAGGTACAAAAGAAAAAGCCTATCTCTCTTTCTAAATGGGCTGGTGACAGCACCACAATCTTTGCCAATGTTCCTTTTCTCAATAAAAATGTTTTCTACTGCCTTCATCTGGTAGAGATACAATTATTGTGTATACAACAAGTACTCAATTCCATGCCAAGGTTACACAACATGCATTTGCACACCCAAACCATAAAATCATAGAACGATTTGGATTAGAAGGGACCATAAAGAACATGTGGTTTCAACACCCCAGCCAATGGCAGGGACAGTTTCCACTGGATCAGGTTGCTCAAAGCCTCATCCATCCTGGCCTTGAACCTCCAGGGATGGGGCAGCCACCGCTTCTCTGGACAACCTGTGCCAGATTGTCACCATCATCATGGGAAAATATTTCTTCCTAATGTCTAATCTAAATCTTCCCTCTTTCAGTTTAAAACTGTTCCCCCTTGTCCTATCCCTGCACTACCTCATAAAGATCCCTTCCCCAGCTTTCCTGTAGCCCCGTTTCAGTATTGGAAGTTATCTATAAGGCCTCTGCAGAGCCTTCTTTCCTCTGGGTTCAACAAGTGAAACTCTCTCAGCCTGTCCTCATAGAGAGGGTGATCCTACCATTGCACCATCTTCATGGCCCTCCTCTGGACTCACTCTAAGAGATCCATGTCCTTCCTGTGATCAAGACTCCAGAACTGAATGCAATACTCCAGAGCTGATGTCTTGGGAGAGCAGAGAGGCAGAATCACCTCCCTCGTCCTGCTGGCCACACTTCTTCAGATGCAACCCAGGATATGGCTGACTTTCTGCACACATTGCCAGTTTACACTGCGCTTCTTATCCACCAGCACCTTCAAGTCCTTTTCTTCAGGGCTGTTCTCAATCCATTCTTGGTGCAGCCTGTAACTGTGCTTGGAGTTGCCCTGACCCAGGTGCAGGACGTTGCACTTGGCCTTGTTGAACTTCATAATGTTCACACACGCCCATCTCTCCAACCTATCAAGGTCCCTCTGGGTGGCCTTCTGACCTTTTGTATTTTGCCATGCACTGGCACAACGCCATGTGTGTTGATGGTGTGACTGCTCTCTTATGCCAAGCAAAGCCAGAATAGAAACAGATCTCTGCTGCCTAATGCAACAGCGTGGAAAGCCCTGCAGTACGTAATATCATCTCTCTTTTTTACCCCTTCTACCATATAAGCTTATTAGGTTAAATAAAAGCAAACACTCAGTGGTTAGAAGAGTGCAGATGACACTGCCTGTGTTGGTACTAGAGGATTAATGGATTTACCTACAAGTAGAACAGCTTGACAAAAATATTTAAATGGAAACTGATTCATTTTTACCAGGGAGTTTTTAAAGTTGATATGTGGAGATTTTTCTTAAGTCAGTCTGTAATCAACTTCACCAAATTATTTCTTTTATAAGAATATGAACATTTTGGTAAGGCTGAAACTTGTCAATTTCCCAGTTTTCTCAAGAAACCAGATTCTTCTGGGGAGTACCAGTCTCTGAACAAACACCATGCAAATAACTTCACCCGATGCCTACACAAACTCAGGATGCTACACAAAGTCCTTAGCTAACACATATCCTATGACAAACTTGGTTCTCAGGCCAGTCAGGTAGAGGAGAAATTTAAAACAGATCATAAAACAATAAACAGAGGTCATCCGTTAACTGTATGACAACAGTGGTGACTGACAGATTAACAGCTTAAATTTTTGCAGCCCTCCTGGGAATTAGTACATGCCATGCATAGTATCCTCTCTTCCTCCTCAGCTGAGCGCAGTAGTCTTGCAGTGAGACATGACTGTGGGTGGTTTTTGGTTTGGACTGAACTAAGAGAAAACAAATAACAGGGATAATTCACAATGAAATAGTGTCCTCAGGTATTAGAACAATTTGCCTAGAGATGTAGTGGAGTCAAGAGTGGAGGCCTTAGCTCAAAAAGGAGCCAGAAACCTGATGAAAAATAACTGGATGCTATAAAACTGTTTACGTCACAGAGGCATGGTGGTATCAGGAGAAGCCTGATTAAGTAATCTCTTTGCTTCATGTCACCTTGAATTTGATCAATCTTCTGATTTCAGTTGAAGGCAGGTAAATTAGAAAGAAATCGGAACCTCTTTAAATATCAGAAAAGTAAAGCTAATCTCCTTTCCATGGTTCTAATTGCAATTCTTGAAGCTATCTTGTAAGTTCCTTAGAATTGTCCAAATGTATCTCATAAGAACATCAGTCATAAGATCTATAGTCCCCCAGATAAATCCAGGACTAAACACTCTTATTCACAAAGTATTGCTAAATGTTCCTCTATTTTTTGCTCCTAAGTATTACTGATAGAAGGTGGGGAAAAAGTGGAAAGAGCTGCAACAAACAGTCCCCTACGCTAAAAGATGCTGGTAAATACTCACCCTGTCTTTTTCCTTTTTCCCTCTGTGCTAAATTTTGCTTTCTGGGTTCTGAGGATCAGTGCCAGAGTACACATTAGCAGTCCTTCTATCTTCCTCTTAGTTTTATAAGCTGAAGCCACTGCAAAGAAAACGCTTGAATGTTGGCATTTTTGAAATAACCCTGGCACATATCCTGCTTAAAAGGTGATTTGTATTTTACTAATTAATTCATTGGTGGTAAATGTGCTTTAATGACAATTTTTTTGGATGAGATTCAGAGACTCATTAGCTTTAATCACATTAACCTAATACAGTTATTTATATCAGGCAGAACAAAGTGCAACACTTCGCCACAGGATGTTCTTCTTTAAAGGTAGTACCAGTGTGGGAATTAACCTGTAATATTTCTTGCTCGTTGAGCTGTATGGAATGATAATGTCAGATTAAGGTGAATTCAGCATCCTGTTTCTTAATTTTCATGAAAAAAGTCATCATGCTAGCGAAGTGGTTCGTCCTTACAATTTCTTAAAGTCAGAGAACATGGGCATTTCATACTTATATAAAAAATTGTACAAGTCCTTGCACATGGTTGAAGATACCAAGTAGACAATGCACCTCATAAAGTTTAGTTTGTCTGGGTTTGGATCAGATGATCTCCAGACGTCTAAGTGATATTATGGTTTTGGTTTCCCAGATACTGAAAGTAAGCTGGGTGGGGATAAAAGGAGTAAAAGGAAGCTCATTTTAGACAAAAAAATAAGCAAAGCTGAGAGGAAACGCCCAAGAGCAGCCTAAGCTAAGGATTAAGTTTTGTAAAAGACTGTCTCTCATTAGTTCATTGCAATTTGCTCACTCAAACATACGGCAGGCATAAACATATAATTTTTTCTTAATCTGTAATTTGTTCAGAAGCTATTTCTCAGTTAAACAAGATTTACTTAATTGTTAACCCTTAAATATCAAAATTAAGGTAAAATTAAACACTATAATCATGAGTGCTGTTAAGAAATAAATGGAAGTTTCAGGTAACTGAGTTTGCAGCAGCTTAGAACTGATACACTGTGCAGGACTGTTTGCCACCAAACCTCATTTTCAAACCATTAAATATGTGTAGTCCAAAAGATCTGTAACACAAGCATCTTTTAATTGTTCATCATAGTGGTCTCATTTTGTTGGGTGCTGTCAGTAAGCCAGTAAACTCCAAGTGGTTACTCCACTCCCTGTGATGTTTGCCACTCCTAGCTTTGGCAAGCTCAAGGAGTGAAAGCTGTCTTTGTGGCCTCCCTTTTATTTAACGGTTGCCATTACATTACACCAAAGCTTGTGTGCGTGTGTGTGTATGATTTACTGGTAATAAGCACATACCATTCATATTGGAACCTCACTTACAGATTCGAATTCATCTTTAGCCTTCTAAATAAACACGTTAAGCATGAAAAGAAAAGTACAAATCATTAAGCTTAGCACTACTATAGAGGGATTTAACAGAGCATGGGTATCTGGCTTTAAACACTTAGGACGGGTCTTTTAATACCAGCAAGGCTTGAAGTACCCAAAATAAGCATTAGGTATTCACATTCTTCCTGCAGCTTTAAAAATCTCATCACAAAGTTTGTAAGCCCTGCTCTAATGGTTGTGAGGCCTCCAGGTGCCCAGAGGACAAACACCATCTAAAAGTTCTGAAATTCTAAAAATTAACTAATTTATTAGTAATAGCACGAAGGTGAACTGAAAGTTACCTTTGTGGGGTGTATTACTCTTTCCTTTTTATACAAGGATAAATTTTTTCATTTTTCCAGTTCAAAAAAACCCCAAGCCTCTAAAGCAATCCACTTAACCAACCAAAATCTATATTATGCTATTCATTTTTGGAAGAAGGAAGAAGATGAGTTTTTGAGGGACATAGTTTAACAGATAATGGGTGTGGTTGGACTTGATGATCTCAAAAATCTTTTCCAACCAGAAGATTCTACAATTCTATGAAAGAGGCTGACTTTTTATAAGGAATACTGAGGTTTGTAGTTGTTCGACTCTGGAGTATAGAAAGTGTTTAATATAGTTTTGAATGTGTTGAATGCTATTTTATGAAAAATTTCCCATTTCATCTTCAGCAATGTCTAATGTTTCACCATGTAATTTTTGTAATATGTTACTACTGTTCTCTGTTTCTTTTTAGCAGGTCAAGAGATAGGGCTAAGTGACAAGGTAGAATTGGCACAAACCTTGAGGCAAGATGATTAAAAACCAGCAAAATAATGGGCTAGTAAAACTGCATTCAAGACTAATACAGCAGGTCTGTTCTTCATTCCACCACAATTGTTCTAATTATCATCACTCTCTTCAATCTTTAGCTTGTTTCTCAAACAGGTTTTCAGGGAGAATGTTTTTGAGACTTGAGACTAAAGCGATTTTCCACTTATGTTATCCAAGGCTGCACTCATTCTTATGATGAAATGTCATGAGAAGAAAGTCACTGTGCTTACTGTGCCAGTTGCTAAACTGAAATGATGAAACATGATGATAAATGAAGAAAAATGTGAGCTGAAGACTGCAGTGTCCCAACCTCCAGATTTCCCCAATACCCTAGTTAGTCTTCCCATATTCCCAAGTTATTTTGTGTTTGGAAGACAGCGACCTATGTGAAGCAGGAGTGAATCTTGTCAGATTGAAGGAGAAGGAGAAGGGAGAGGTTCCCACTGCAAGGACATGCCGTGTTTACAGCCTAGAGCTGCAGGCCAGTGTGCTCGTTAAAGGACAGAAGATCGGAAGCTCAGTTCATTCGCAACCTTTCAGGAGATCAAGGAGTGTGTGTACACACAGTAACGGATTGTTCTTCTTTCCCCAGCTCCCACACAGATCCTCCACACATTTAAGCTACCTGTTCCTCACCCACAGTCCTTGCTGGGACACAACACCTCCAGATGGACTGTCCCCAGGATGATGGCTGATTGCAGTATTCACTCCAGCAATTCAGAGTGTGCCGCAGCTGTCTACTACATGCACATAATGTGGGATTGCGGCGGAGCGGCCCTTCACTTTGCAAAGGGAACTATTCACTTATTCAGACAGCAAGTTCTGAAAGTGAGTGCTCTGTTTATGTAGAAATGACAATGCATAGGCAAAGTGAACCTCAACATTAATCTACAGAGTAGTAGCCTTTAGGCAGTGACCTTTCATACCCAGTCCTTCGTTCCCTTGAGTACAAGAACAGGGCTCCTTTTTTTTGTCTTTGTTGTGCAAGAATTTGAAGTGAAACAAATGTACTATTGGCCTGTACTGAGGCTCAGAAAAACAGCAAGATGTTTAGAAACAATGGCAAGCAGCAGCTAAAGCAAGCTGCCTCAAGAGACAAGCTCTTCTGCAAAGGCATTCAGAGCAACAGCTGTCCAAGTGCTCAAGAAGGGTAGTTAGTTAGAAGATAAAGATATTCCACAGAAATTTCTGTTCACAGTACTAATGCTTATCTCTCACAAGTTCTTCCTCACCGTCATTGTTATAAATTTTGGTCACAAAGAAAGGGGAATGCAGTTGCTGCATTTTATGTAAGATTTTCTTGAAATTCTGGCTTGCAGGAGAGCACAACTAGGAAGATACAAGGCAGCTCAGACACACTCATTCAAACATGATTTACTTTCTTTATGAAGCTTTCTGTGACTTGCCATGCCATGCTATGAATGTGTTTTTAATCATTAGACTGCTGGTAGAGAGAAATGTAACAAGAGTTGGTCCTAAGAGGGCAGCTATATCGCTGTTTGCTTGGTGAGCTCGTACCCACCTGAGTGCTGAGTTCCAGCATTTCAAAAGTAAAAGACAGACAGCTGTAACAACACCAAGCCCCAGATGACCCAAATCAGTTTCACGATATCTACTTCTCTGAAACCAAGCTCTGCTGGACAGTTGTCAGCTGGATGATACCAGTGTTTCTAAAAGCACATCTGCTTTTTTTCCCTCTCTTGGTGTGATGGGTGGGGTGGTGAAAGCGGTAGCAGTTTTTACAACATCCTGTGCATTGCTCCACTGGTTTGAACTGCACAAAGCATTGTGATTCAGACCTGCCTGGCCTGCCTAATGCAAACTGGGAGCAGCTCAAATGGGTCAGGCAACAGGGACCTTATTAGAGAAGCAGTGCCAGCTTTCATCAGTCTGTGAGTTCTTCAGTGCTGTCCCTGCAGGAATCCTATTGGTCTTTGGGGTAGAAGACTGTGCATATGTCCCTTTGGTAGTGACAGCTGTGCAATGTGGCATTAGTCAAGCAAAAACTGTAGCCATCCTTTTTGCTTTAAATAGAGTTTCTTTTTAATTTTACAAACATCTAGCTCATCTTTATACCTGGACATTACCACACCTTTCCCAACAGGAGATGGCCAAAGTGGCTCTGAGTAAGGAGTCCAGGGAAATTTTTGCCCTTTTATACTACTCCTTTAAAAGGGAAAACCAAAACCATGTCTTTTCTCACCTAATAAACTCTAATAACAGAAAATCTTTCAAAAATGTAGTAAATTGACAGTGTCCACTACAGGCATAAATTGTGGTAGATAAGGCTCCATGGGTAAAACATCGGGAAGGATTAGGAAGCAAGATCTTTATCATCTGCCACGGGAAAAGCCTAAGTTTGCTGCTGGGTCACCAGCAGAATTACCTGGTGCTCAGTGGCACTCTTGTCCAGAGTGTGCCCTAGTGCAATGTGATTGCAACTTGTAACCTTTGTGAATCATTGCCACCAGTGTCACTGAGGCCAGCCACTTAGTAGGATTCAAAAAGAATTTAAATGTTTATGTAGATAATTAGACCATCCACAGCTACATTAGATATGTTAAAATTGTAATTAGGCATAGCGCTTTATGCTTTAAGGCATGTTAAAACTGGCTTCTAGACTCGATTCATCTGATGGTTTGTGTTTATGTAGGTAAACAGGTGGGATGGTTGAGGCCCCAGTTTGAAAACCGGTCCTTAATGACTGTGCTGCTGTGTTTCACTCCGGCACTCTGAGCTCAGTTTTCATGACACGTTTCACAGCTTCTGGCTCCCAAGATTGTTATCAATAGTCCAGATGCTGCCTTGAAGCGGAGAGGGAAAAGTAATGAGCCTTTCAGACAGACCATCCACAATAGGCCAGGTTCTGAACTCAGGCTCACTGACAGAAATTGAAACAACTCAACAGGCTTTAAAATTCAGAATTATTTGGCTTTAGAGCCAGGTAGCTGAGAGTTGACTCTAACTAAAATAATACAGTCCTTAGGAGCACTGAGGATCCAGAGCTCAGGGCTGAAAGCACCCTGTTCTGCCATGGGACTGCAGAATCCCTCCCCTGCAGCTGCCAGCAAAAAGTTTTGTCTATAGACCCACACTCCCTTTACCATCCTAATGGGCACATTCAGGCTGCATGATAAAGAGTTTTTCTTCATGGGAAAACAGCATTCAGTTTGTGAACTTAGAGGGGATTGTTTGCTACATTTACTGTGGAGGTGAACAGTTCACTGGAGCTTTCATGCTCACCCAAATTCACCCACATGGTATTACACGGATTACTAACAGCAATTCTTATTTTTTAATTGTGTATGCACAACTCAGGCATTAGAGGTCCAAGAATGAGCACAGAGGCGACATTTTTTAAATTCATGGTGGGAAAGGTCAGAAAAAGTGAAGCATTTTTCACAGAGAGGATTCAGACTGACTGTAAAACAGAAAAGAAATAAAAGTGTTTCCTTTTCTCCTCCCTCATCTCTATATGCTATAAACCTAAGGAAATACTGAGACTTATTCATTTTTTTTATGACTTTACAGTTCAAGAAGTAGAAACCCATTTGACTCTCAAATATGGGGGAAAAATAATTTCTGAACCTGTCACCACTCTTTCCTGTCTTTTGTGTTCGCAGCTAAGGCGTACTGCCAGCTTTGTGCCCATGGTTTTCAGCAGTTTATCAAGAAAGATAAATATGCAGTTTTCTATAGAAAGCAAACATAGCTTTTGGTCACACCTGTGTAAATTCAGTTATAATTCCAGAAAGGTAAATAGCGGAACTCTAGCTTTTCATCACAGTAAATGACACAAGAAATCTAGTTGTTCGCAACCTACTTGAGAGAAAAGTGATTTATACAGAAAATAATTTGGTGTTCCATTTCTTTTCCTGCTCCCAATTTGTATGTGTGCCTGTGGCTTTATAAGGCCGTGATGGAAGCAACAGAGGCTGCATGACAGCTTGTGAGAAGACCTTCTGCAGAGACACATCCAGCTTGGCCAGTGAAATCTATCCATGTGGCACCTGTTAGTTATGCACAGCGGGACTGTCCATCATCCCTTGTAGTAGCTCTGCATTTCCATAGCACACTGCGGTGCAGGCAGAGGAGAAATTACTCTCTAACTATGAAACAGTGAATGAGAAATTTCTGTTCCTGTTTACGCTGTCAGACCACCATCCGGGATGCTGTACATCAGCCGGAGAGGGGGAAGGGAATGTAGTTCATTTCCCAGGCAGCTGCCAAAACTTGATCCTCAAAACAAGCTCTCAAGCATTTATCTTTGCTTTCTACCTTGTAAGATCTCATAAAAATATTGTTAAAGAGGAATGTGAAGCACTTTATTCCATTTCAAATGGAAAATCATCTCATAGTGTAAAAAGATGTTGAGGTAAAATGAAGTGCATACAGTGTCTATTAATTTTGTGATCTAATGCCCAAATCACAAATGGATAGACAGCAATTTCCACTGTTGAACTGCAGCAAAATGTTCTTGGGAATACTTGGATTGTCTGCTCTGGAGTGAGGAACAGAAGGAGAAAAGTAATATCAAAAGCATGGAAATAGAAGAAAACACATCCCAGTTCCTAGGACTTGGAGACCTTCTACTTCCTATCACAACAGTCATGAGCGAATTCGGAAGTGAGACTGCGTACAGCTTTATTAGGTTTTTCAGACTGGGGAGGGAGGACAGTCTTCCTCTTGGATTTCTCCACCACTCTTCACCTACATGACCATTCAAACTACACCAAAATTCTGTCCATTCCACTGAGCCATTCTATTTTCCATCTTACACTGATCTTCACCAGTCTCTATAGCTCAAAACCTCTGTACCATCTCACACTTCTCCCCGATCATAGTAGATCATAATAGACTGTATCTGCAGCTCATGGGATGAAGAGAGACTCATAGTGCTAATGTGAGTATTCCTGCTACTTTTCTTTTTGTGATGTAACCAGAGACGTGAAGAACTGATGACTTCTTGCTCTGTTTTCTGTGGCAAGTGAGTCAGAATTTCAATGTCACTTAGCTATACTTCATTGTAACTGAGTGATTACTCCACCTAAAAATTAATCCATTAAGCCAGCACTTGTTACAGCTATGCATATCCTGAGATTCAGATGAGCATTGCACTATAAAGCTACACTCTTATTTAAGACTTCAGTATGGCTGCATATACTGAAGAAAGAAAGAAGAAATAAGATGGGTATTAATGGCATTATTTAAGGGAGAAGGATAATCTGTCCCAAATTCAAGACAAAGCACATATATTTCAAGGCACTGTCTTGTTATCTGTCTTTCCTTCACTATCATGACATCTCTGTTAGGTAGCAGTTAATTACTAATTGGGGAAATAAAAATAAACTTATCTAGGAAGTACAATATTCCCATTTACCATTGGGAAATGAAGCCCAGAGCAATTTATGAAGCTAAAAGTAATATATATGCCCTGCCATAACCTCTTCTTTGGACCTGAAATAATGGTCAGAAGGTGGTCTAGAATAGAAATCCTAAAAGCTGTGGAGGACGTTACTGAGAAGGAAGACATAACATCAAAGCAGTCTTTCTACTTTTAGTTCTTAGGTAACATTTGTCTCATAAGCCAGTGCAAACCCATTTTGTTCGGTTGTTTGAAGGAGACTGCATTTGTGTTACTGGAAAAGGTAACTGCAGTGAAATATCTATTTTTCCATCAGATAATCAAATAAATAAACAAAACAACTAAAAAGAAATGGATTACTGAAGTGATTTTGCTGTTACCAACTGGTAATTGTTAATTGAAGTGTAGTAATATTATTAATAACACACATTAAAGATAGCAAAAAGTAATTAAATGCAAAAAAATTAAATGTTATGATCTTCTAAGATATTTTTTGAACTATAAAGTTTTAATCAATATTTGTAAAGATCTATTCAACTTTATAAATGGCCTTTCATGTTCAAAGCATTACTGGGGGGTTTCAACAACATGATATCACAAAGGAAGGAGGGTTGTGATGTAACTTGCGCAGTGTTTTCCAAATGTAAATGTTTATATCTGCTGATTTTGTTTTTTTTTCATATATTCAATGAACCGTATAAATACACTACACCTAGAGTGCATAATTAGAAAGGCTGTGTGTGTCTTCTTTATTTAGCAGTGGATTTTAGATAAACTGTTCCAGCTTTGTTCTTGTGGGTTATATTGCCACTAAAATCATGTTATGCTGTTGGACACGGTTTGTTTGAGGAAGCCAAGAGCTAAACCAGTGACACCCACATGAAACCACTCAAATGCTGTGGATTAAAAAAAACTGATTTATGCATTAAGGAGGGATGGCTCTTCTCACAGACCTTGTCCAGTGCTCTCACTTTTATACTGTATATGGGCTTGAAGGACAGGTTAAAAATCAAGACAATAAATTTGCTTAAATTATGAGATAAAGTATTTGTAAAATCAAAGTGAAAATGTAATGTGAGAAGTTCAAAAGCTTTTAGCTCTGCAAATTCTTCTCAGTAGAGTTTTATTATTATGATACTGACTCTTCTCATACATGTACTAGGCACTTTGCCACACAACGAAGACATGATCTTTCTCTCAAGGGACTGCAATCTAAAATCCACTTAGTATCAGTTAATATGAGAGCAGTGGGGCAGGTGTCAGGCATTTGGACTGAAATTACAGAATTGAGATCAATTTGAATCATGACAGACATAACACGGTAAAACAAAAGAAGGAAAATCTTTGCCTCCTCCACTGTCTTGTAGAAGGAAGAAACAAAGAGCAGTAGAGCATGGGTGAAAACAAAAACATGATTACATGGTCATTAAGGATGGGGTAGTGTCACGGAACAAAAAACAGCGTTGATAAAATGTCATCTTATAAGCATTAGAACAAATAAGCAACAATTTAGAAGAAGTATTTGAACAAGAAAGAAGCAACAGTGAGAGAATATTTAGTCAGGTAGGTAACATTTATTCAATTGCACTGGATCATTTTTAGGGTGCATGAATGGAGAATCACAGTCTACTGTTTAATTGTTTAAAGCAATTATCCTTTTAAAAATGTTTAAGATATTAAACAGAATTTTCATAACTATGAAAATATTTCCCTTGCGAAAATGATGTGTCATGTTTGTGTTTACAATGTATGTGTTAACCAGGAGTACAAGGGACATCCTTTGCTTTACAGTAACTTTCCGATAATGAAATTAATGCCTAATTACATAGAATTGATTTTATTGTCCCACGTTATACAAGGCCCTAAGGACAGGCACGACAGGCTGATCTTTATCAGTCTCCTCTGTGACTCTGGGCACTCCCATAATGATGCATGGATAGCCAGCTGTAGCTCAGTTACAGCTCAATTAGATACCACCATTAATCTAAACTTGAAAACAAGTTATCAGCTGTAGCAATCTTTAATGGTGAGATTTAATATAAAATACTTCAATTATATTTTGCTCTGTCATTTATTAATTAGCAGCTATACAGAAATGAAAACACACATGCAGACAGCACAGAAAACACAAGAGCATTCCCAGAATCTAATTTCATGTGTATGAAAATACCAGGTTTCTATCCTTCAGAACAGAAGGGATGAGAGAGGCAACGCATCAGGTCTACGTCTGTATGTACGCTCTTTGCAGCTACCATGGCTCTGATCCAGGGAAGAACAAACATTTGACATCTGAGCATCACTTAGTATCACCTATACTTTTGATGAAATGCTGTCTTGGGGATATGGCTCGTCCTTTTTTCTGCACCTGTGCTATGCTGTAAGACCCTCCAGTTGTACTCGTAGAAGCAAAGCTGAATCTTTAAAATTCCATTCACATTAATCACCTAGGCTGTGTTTCCCTGGCTCTGCCAAGGAGAGCAGGCTGGAGAAAACTCTGTACACTACTGGGTTTTGAGAGACTTTAGCCAGAGACTCTGGTAAACATTAAGGCTCTATTAAAAAAAGTATGGGAGCTACTCAGCCATACTGGTACGCCTCAGTTGAAAAGAAGTTGAGAAGTCCCTCTTCTAGAGCTTAATTGAATAAGCATACTAATAAAGAACTCACCACATGCTTACATTGAATGTATGTACATACAAGCACAGGTAGATATATATATAAAAGTGTATGTATTTGCTCCATGGTGACAATGTCATAAAACATTTTTGAAACAATGAAAAAAATGTATTAAGCCCAACACCCAATTACCGTCACTTTTAACAAATATATACCATTAAATTCAATAAAGAGATAAACGTGTGAGATCTCCTGTCTTACGTCTTGGTAGAGGTCAAATTACATGATGTAGAAATCCCATTTGGTCGTAAAATCTTTGACTTGACTCCAATAGGATTAGAGTGACTTACATCACCTGAAGATCTGGCCCTCTGCCTTTGTTAGAACTAAGTAAATAATTTGTCATAAGGTAATTTTTTAATTTCATCTCATTCCTCCCTCTCCTCTTGCTTATGACAAGACGGAAGACAGCTTGCTACTTTCTGTGATTTATTCTGTACTCAGAGCTATTCATCCTATGAGTAACTCCTGGCCTGGCCCTGGCTTGCTGCATAGTAAGCATTTGCTATTCAGAAGCAGACCAGAGTAGCTGGTCATTTAAATCACATGGTAAGTATAAGTCACAAGCCCTCAGGAGATGACAGCTCACGCATGCTCCACAGAGACTTGTTAGGGCAGCACATCTGTTTCTTGGAAAAGCTCCTCTATGCTGTGCATGTCAGTGCCCATGGCTACAGCCTAAAGCAGTTGGATTTTCTACATCTTTCCTGGGTCTGTCCACAAGGAACGAAGATTGTAGCAGGGGCTATGTTTTGGAGGTGGAGAAAGTGCCTCCTGTGCTCTCCTTGCAGATGTACAGGCACACAATGCTTACAACAAGGAGAAAAAACGCCATACTGTCTAGCAGGATGCTGGAGGAGCCTGGATCAAGACAGGGACTTTCTTGATATAGAGACTGGAATCATCTGGAGAGGGGGTCGGGAGCCAGAAATTAAGGGGTTGTGACTTTAGCAAAGCACTGAAATCACAGAGTAGCTGATGCTGGACAAGAAACACCAGGCAGCAAAATGGGACTGGTAGGAGGGAGAAACATGACAGCGCTATGAGTTGTCACGCTCTGGCTGGTTGGGAAATGAGACCCTGTGGGGAACACAGGCTGTGACCTGGAGTGGGAGATGTTCTTAAATGGATCCCTTCTTAAAGCAACTGAGATGGCCTTAATGCCAACTTGTTACATCAAAGTGAGAAGAAAGAATGTGATACTGAAGCAACTTGGTACACATCTCTGGTTGCTGCTGCAGAATGAGCAGAAACCAAAGGGAAAGCATTAAAACAGGGGCAAAAGGAAGAAAGCAGTATGCTTGACTTGTTCCCTGCACAAGACCATGCAACAGCTCAAAACAGTGGGAATCTTAATCAAAAAGGTCATTGACAGATTAGAAGAACACATCATTTCCCATTTAAGTGAATTATGTCAATGAGTTTTTCTTGCTAGTGTCAGAAAAAAAGGTTTTTTTCTTAATCTATATCCTTTCCAAAAACATTTTTTTCTGCTTTCTTGCTTTGACTTTAGTTCAATGTTTGTATTCTACTTGCTGTTTCAGAGGGAAGTCTGCAGAAACCTTGATGAAAGAGATTAGCTCCCTCAGTATGCAACCTTATATGCACCCAAAGAGATTGCCACGCACATACGCTCAGGGACACAATAGTTTTACACACAGGATGCTCTGCCTAAGGAGGGCAGGTCACACAGCCCTGGGCTTGGCGACATCAGCTTCAAGGACATTTTAAGGAATAGGTTAGTTGCTATCAGTCAAAGTCAAGTATCCTGGAAAAGGAAATCATAGTCCCTGGTTTTGCATCAGGAAGGAATCTCCCATCCTGAGGAAGAAAGATTAGATTAACTGTGTGTGCAATTGCTTAGGAACAACTTCCCAAATTACAATGTATGAAAAGATCCCAATTTAGTACATTAGGGGAGTAAGGGGCAGGGCTGCATACAGATTAAAGCTCACATTCATTATTGTTATTAAGTAGTCTAATTTTAGAAAAAACCTATTGTACATGAATCAAAAGCACAGCGATGTTAAAATATATTAAGCAGAAATTTGAATAATAAAGGTCATATCTGCGTATGTCTCAGAAATAATAATATTGTGTAATGAAAATACGTGATTAAATATGAAAGTGTTCTGTGTTGACAGAGCTGGCAAATGAGTACTTTTTATTAATATCTTCATTGCATAAACACACATACACACACATACATAATGACAAACTTTATCATTTGACCTCATTTTACAAGAAAATTTGATGACACTTTCATATTTACAGTAATGGGTGATTCTGATAGATAAGAACCAGGTACCCAACTTATGTGAATGTGAAAAATCTTAGTAAGCTGGAAAATCTTCATAAAACTGACCTGGAAATTTTTAAAAAGAAGAAAACAGAAGCAGTAGATAGTATGGAAGAAAGTTCAATACATCAGGAAACTCTTGCTCAATGAAAATAGGAACACCGTGCAGTGAAAGAGGACACAATACTTCTTTATATTTCAGTCCAGAAACACATTGAGTCTTATCTTTCCAACAACAACTATAAGGCTGTACTTCGCCAGTGCCAAATCTCTTTTCATTGAAATATGATAATTTATTTAGGTTAACTATAAATGAACTGACTGAAGAAAAACTCAAGGCAGAAACTATACCCAAACACAACCTGTGCAGCAGGAATTCCACCTACTCATGCTCTCTTCATGTGAGAGATCTTTGGAGAAGAGCTGGAAGTAGTCAGGCTAACATGAATGGGCACACACCAGCAGTCAAAGATTGAGGACACTTCCTTGCTAAACCTCCTTTTTTTTTTTTCATTTTCACTCAAGTCTTGTTTTCAGTTAGAAGAGTCCAGAGAGACCATTTTAGTTCCAACCAAGCCAGAATGGCAAGATCTGGCATAAACAGGTACACCATGCACACAATTCACACATAGAAAAATAACACCTACAGCACAGATGACCAGGCCTGGGAGGGGACAAGGTCTATAGTGAAATCTCTCAGGAAATTGCTCACTAGCCTGTATTCAAAGATTTTACATTGTCTTCAGCTCTCATAAAAGCAAGAAGTAGCATAAAGGATGTCCTGTCCATTTTCTGAAGCACCAACATCCCTCTTTCAACAGTGAATTTGCAGGTCCATGGTGTCATCTTTCAGAGTTATGGGCACTGGCCACAGAAGCAGGGAAGCAGACCGCATGCCTGACAGCTTACTCTGTTCCTAGTGTGATTATTACACTGCAAAGGGTCAGGACAGCCTTCCTTGTTTTCAGCCCCATGTCTGTAAAACGTGAGCAATAATCATAACATGTCCTTCTTCCCACACTTTCATCACAGTGCGTATTAAGGGAGTAATCTCTGCCAAGCAGTCTTTCGCACATATTTTTTACTGAAACCAGTACAAAGGGTCCTTTATCTTGGCCACAGTTGTCTTAATATAAATAATAATATGAGATATGTAAAGATACTCCATGAGGTCTATTCAGAAAAACAGTAGAAAAGAAACTCTGAAAGATATTCAAGGTCAGGAATATTCTCTTGTCCTGCTGGATAAATGACATTTTTTTCAATGAGAGTTCAAAATCTCTCGTATAGTCTCCCTTTCAATACAAAAATTGTTCTTTCTGCCTAATTAGAGAACATAAAGACAAGTATTTTAATATAGAAGGTATGTTCCTAATGCTTGTAGCAGAGCCAGTGACCATTAGGGCTGGTTGATTAAAGAAGCAATAGTTCTCAATGATAAATGGTTTCAAGTCTTAGATAAGGCAAAGACATTTCCAAAGAAATCTTTCAAGTCATGAAAGAGGAAGCAAATTTGTGAGTGGATATTAAGGGTTGTTATTGGGTGGTCTTTATAACCAATAGCACAGGAAATTAGTTTTTTTGTGTCCGTACTTAGTAAGTTAAATCAGCTGGATCTGATAGGAAATAGATGCATGGGAGTTTGGCTCAAAATACTAAAACAAAACAAAAAAAGGAAGTATTGTTACTACAGACAATGATGTCACAGTGTACTACCTGCAATGACTGTGTGAAAGCAAAACAAGAAAAACGAATGCAGTGGCCAAGAACTACACTTGTATTTCATGTTGTCATTGAAAATGTACTTTCTGTTATATTACCTTTTGAAGGAACTCATATTTTACCTTAAAAAAAAATTCAGAAGTACATCCTGGAGAGTGTCCTTGGTATGGCAGGGGAGGAATAGAGATGAAGAGGCTATCCATAGGCACGACCTTCCACTGCTGGACTCCAGAACACACCGACAGCTTCCATTGCTGCTAGGGCATCAAGGGCTCAGGGGTCTCTGAGTGCTCTCAGGACAGTGCTCCCCAGACTCCCTGTCAGGTCACTGTGGCCATGGCACAAGGCAATGGCAGAATTTTCTAAGAGAACTGTTTAAATTTGAAAGGTCTCACTGACTAGAACTATTTCCAGCCCCACAATAACTCTTTCCAGAAAGTGACATATGCCTCAGTATATAAAAGATCTCTTTTTTTTTTAATCCCTCCCCTCCAAAAAAAACCCCACCACATGTCAGCTGTCAGGAAAATGAAAGAACTTAAAATTTTGTTTCTGGCTGAATCTTTCTGTTCGCAATCGGTGAGTTAAACGGAGACTCAGTGGAAAGACAGCTTTGGTATGACCAGCGAAGAAGTGCTAATATCAACACCCCCATTACGCCGTAGACTGTTGGTCTCTTAGTTGGAAAAAAGCACCTGCAAAAGCATTAATTCTCAGCAGTGCAGCTTGCACCCCACTCTCTCTTCAGAACCTGTAACTGCTAACACGTGGTCTCTCTAAAGTCAGCCTGTCATGCTTTAAGAGCACGTGCCTCATACCATCATCTATCATTAGGCCTGTGATGGGTCAGAGAAATTATTTCTCTTCATTTTCCTAAATATACATCTGGTTGGTATTTTCAGGGGCAGGGGGAGTGATAATAAAATGAAAGTGTTGTATGATAATATAGTTCAGAAAGGACTTTTGGAGGTCCAGTTGTTCACTGAAATCATGGTCAACTTAGATAAGGTTGCTCAGATCCTTTTCCAGATGAGATATAAACGTCTTCATATGATGTGTTGGGTGAAACAAAGAATCACAGAATCATAGAAGCAGAATGATTTGGGTTGGAATTGACCTTAAAGATCATCCAGTTCCAACCCCCCTGCCACAGGCAGGGAAACCTCCCACTAGGCCAGTCCTCTCAATCAAGGTCCCATCCAACCTGGCCTTGAACACTTCAAGAAGGGACCATTCACTAAAAAAAAATTATATTTGTAGGTGAAAAAGAAGGCAACAGTAGAAAATAAATATTTCACTTTTTTCATAATCAGTGCATCTGTGTAAGTATACACTTTGACCAGGTCCACAGACTTTTTTTGAGGTGTGAATGAAAACATTTAATTATGCAGTTAACTACTGATATGAATCAATATTTTAAATCAGCATGTTATGTACCTCCGTATGTCCACATCCTCTGTATCCAACTCTTTTTTATCATCTTTGCTGTGTTTCAAGCTGTCACAAGAGGGGAGAAAACAAGCAGTGCCCATCTGGAGTATCTCCTTCAAGTAGCTCAGTGTTACAAGAGACAGTAGATCACACGCCCTGGGCAAGACTTCCACTGGTAAAAAGGGATGCATTTTGAGGAATTCCAGTCTTATTTCCCTGGAAAGCTGCTTATAGAAATGCAGCTACAATGTGTCCCAAACAAATGACAGCTAAGTATTTTCTGCAAAATTCATCTGATTTATGAATACATCAGTGAATTTTTAATACTGTTAAAGATTCCAGATAAGAGAAGTCATTCAATAAATCAGAATAATGAAAAGTTTTAAAAGGGAACATTTTGGCTCAGAAATGGCTTTGCTTTTGATGAGACTAAGGGGTTTAGATTTTTGTCTTTCACTTCAGCTGACACTACATTTTATTCATCAAAACCAATACACATCCCGTTTGGACAATGTCTAAGCAGTAATATTTTAAAACAGTACAATATTTCTTTATCAGAACTCCTACAATAAAATACATTATTTATACTTTGCAGCATTACATATCTGCTAACATAAAGTAGCTGCGACAATCAGTTTTCTAGATTGTCATTTTTTACTCCTCCTCTAGGTAATCATCTAATGATGATTGCTAGGTGGAATTAGCATACCCTGGAAAGACACCTTGCTTGGATAACCCCAACTTTTCTATGACAACTAGAAATAAAACAAAGCAGCAGCAGGCATCCCAACATCATCAAGTTCTATGAGAATTGATTTCTGTATTTGCAGTTTATGCTTACTTCTAATAACAAGTGAGAGATGTCCTGTGTGTTCAAGCAGTTACCACTTGTTGCTCAAATAGAATGAAACACTCAAATGAACAGACAGCATTAACTGTAAAAATCCATCCATCCTGAGTCGTACTTAATCCTCCAAAAATATTACGTGACATATAGGTGACACATGGGCCTTGGACTGGAAAGGGCCAGAGTTTTCTGAGGAAAAATCTCCATGACTATTTCACTTTTCTCAGTTTTTATTTTAATGCTGTTTTGTTCCCTGATGCTTTCACCAAGGAAACAAGGCCTATACAACCACACTGCCTTTTTGTTCGCCTGGCATCCTTTCCCTCCCCACTGACAGTTCTGAACCCATTAGCCAATTTCTATCAAACACTCAGTCAGTTCAGAGTTACCATGTAAATTACTACAACTTTCTGGAAAACCAGTGACTGGATTTTCACAGTTTGTGCTTGCTTGCTCACTCCTTTTGCTGCCTCTTCCTCATTTTCTTACACTCTCAACTAGTAAAGCAGCCAGTAAACATGCTTAACAGAACAAGTCAGCAAAAGAAGATACCTGTAAATTAAGTGTGAACCTCCTGTTGATTTGGCAAGCAAACAAGCAGCAGAGTCCTAGCTGGGTGTAATGTGATTTACATCAGGAAAAGGCACAGTAGGACCACTCTGCAGTGAAGAGCAGCTCCAGTGGTTCAGAAAGAACAAGAAAGACTGAATGAGGAAACTTTCACATTAAACTTATGCATCTCCTACAGGAATTGATTGCACTGTAGTATGTATTCAGAAAACAGGTTTTTGTTATTGTGCAGGGATTTGGGGCACTTCTACAAGATCTACTTTAATAACAGTAGTGATCTGTGACAGAAGAGTTATGGTATTGGCCTCAGGATGGATCCTACTTTCTGTACCTCTCTGAGCACCTTCACCTGCTCCCACATTGCAGCTGGGGCAAAGATTACCAGTACTGGGCTGCTGCCAGCCACTATTCCCATATGTTTAATAACAACAAGACAATGAGAAGCCAGGAATGAGTCACAGCATCAGCAGTGTGATGTCAGTAAAGTGTTGAAGGGCATTCTGGTGATGGTGCAGTTTTTGCTCTGCATTCTCAACTGTAAAGAATAAGCAATGAATCCACTATAACGCTTGCTTGTCGGTTTCACTCCTCATGATTCTTCATCAATTCTGATTTTTATGGAGGAAGCCACATAGGCTTCAAACTCTCTCCTGTTCATTCTCTGTGGTTGACCTCTTTCTGCCTATGAATTGAACACTTTTGCCTTAATGTTCCAAAGCAGAAGTAGAGTGAAACTAAGCTAAGATAACCTGTAATTTCCTTATGACTTCGATGAATGAGGACATGACTTTGCATAAAGAAAAATCATATGGTAAGAATTTGTATTTTTGTGACAATGGTAACTAATTTTCATATCAGCTGTATTAAAAAAGACAGTGGATTTCACTGTTTTCACTGAATGTCCCATTGTGCATCAACAAACCCATACTGATGATGAATATCAACTGTATAAACCCTTCAAAAGTGAATAAGTTGCATAATGTTCCTTGTAGCTTGATAAAATCTGCTCTCCTACCCTAAAGTACTTTGCAGAATTTCTTCCTTTTTTTTCTTTACATCAATAAATTTTTACAATGTTTTGCACCTTTGTCAACTCAGTTCTCCATAAAACCAAATTGCAATGTTATATAGATCTTTTTCAGCAGATGATGGTTTTACTATTTCATTTCATTTCATTCATAACTGCACTAAAGGCAGAACTACATTGGTCCTTATAGACATCCAAATATTCACCTGGAAAAACTGAAGTTTGGCAGGTTATCTACCTGCACAAAGAGCTGGGCACTGTTTGTGTCCTACGTACCAGTATGCCACCACGTATTTCTTTCATTGCATTAGAACTGTAAAAAGAGGAGGATGGACAGGCTATGAAATGAAGTCCACAAGAAAAGGAAAGCTCCAACACGTTTCAAAGACAGGTGGAAATTCTGATCCTACAGTATTCAGTGACTTTAAATATATCCTCCACTCAGTACAACAGCAGAGCTTCCTTTCTCTCAGATTAAAGAAAAGGTTTTAAGTTGCTCAGGTAAAAAGAACTATAGTGATGCTTTCCTAATCAGAGATAAATATCAGCTGCTTCTGATCTGCTACATTGTCAGCTAAGTAATGACTCATTTTCTGCATTGTTCTCAGTATGTGAAGGACAACAGGAGAGCAAACCTTATCCACAGGCTCCTGTTACACTCAGGCATTTCCTTCAATCAGAGGCAGGCATTATGAAAAACAGTTAGTGCATTCATAAATTAAAAGCAGAAACACAGTCAGCAATTACAAAGGCTCTTGATACTCCTAACTGATTGTCCCGTGGCATTTCAAGGCTGCATGGTCTTGATTGGCTAAGACAGGAGAGAGAGAAAATAAGTAGGTCTGCAGGTTAGTTTAGTGCCTGAAAACTAGTTCTTCCTCTAAGGTGGTTTGTTTTCTCTTTATTTGTGCAAGCAATATAAAACTTTTCTCAAGACAGGCAGGATAGAATTTTTCAGCAACTTTTTTTTAATCTGTGCTTCAGCTGCTCTCGACTGGATTGTCAGCTATTTCCCACTACTGTTGCACACATCTCAGCTCATGCACATTCAACTCAGAAAAAGAAACAACTCAGGATGTCTTCGTCTGGGAACAGGGACAACTGGAGAGTCTGCCACTACTCCTCACTTTGACACTTGGAAAAGTCAAGAAAAAAGATTTGTTGGGCAGCTGCTGTGAGACAAGTTACTTATGGAGCAGTACTGCCCATAAAATCCCTTTATGCAACATTTCTGGCACCTGAATAGGAGATTAGGTTTAGGGCTGAAATCCAAGGCAAATCTCTCCATTGCATATGAATGAGCAGTAGATATTCCTTTAGGAAATTAATGAAAAGCTGTCCTTATTAGGTTCTTACTTATCCTATGAGTGCTTCTTCTAAATGGCATCAGATAAATCTACGAGGACTATCTGTTATTTTCTAGTAACTGCCCAAAGTTTAAACAATACTTTGACAGGAGCTGGATGGTCTGGTTGCACTCCTTCTTATCTAGCTCACTGTCTGGCAAGCTGTGTCCTCAACTGACACCCTTGCTACCTGGGAAGAGAACAGCCTTCATAGGCTTACCTGATCCATTCACCTTTTGCTCTTGAAATCGGGATGAATGTCATGATTCCCCTGAATTTCAGTATTTGATTTCAGGTTTCCCACTGTTTTGCTTCATTTAAACTCTCTTCATTGAGAACCACATATTACATAAACTTTAATAATCCGGTATGTGCACTGTCATATTGTACTATGTCCCCTGGTTGTAGTGCATACCCTGTGTAAAATGAATTGGTGCTGTTGTGTAGTCTATTTCAGAGATTCACTGCAAACGAAGCATAACTGCTGAATCCTGTTCTGCAACAGCATGGGTGGTTTAGAAATGTGACTGCAAGTTCTTGTCTGTGCTGCTAGAAACTGTTTTACCCTGCAGAGTAGACCATTTTAAAAAGGTACAGTAATTTTTGTGCCACAAAGTAACTCGTGGTTTATATAGAGCAGATTAGAATATGTATTGCTGGCAAGAAAATGGGTTATGATTATTTAGATTCAAACATCCATTTGTTTTCATTTAGAACAGCAAACAGATAACCAAGTGAGAGTAAGTAAATTTCCACCCCAATAGCTTTTGTCTTTACCTGAGAAGAAACACAATACAATTTTGATAATGCTTTATGTGTCTACTGGAGTAATGAATGTCCCTGTTCCTGCCTTCCAACAGGGATATGTAATTAAATAATTTCAGAGAATGGTATTAGAAGGAAAAAGTTGCCAACATAGTTGCACATTGATTTACTTTGGGAACGCCTGGAATGACCACACAGGAAATAATGGCTTTATACTGAAAGGCTCTGAGTGCTTTTCCTAATACCTTTGCCACCTCAGGACTGAGCACTGAAAAAATACCTGAAAATAATCCTTCCAAACAGAAATAACAGTTTTGAATAGGTCCAGGTGATCTGTTTTTCTCTCTTCCTCCTGAAGGACTACGTTTGTCTACTTATTATCTTTCAAGCTGTGCACACAGTTCAGCAAGATGATCCAGTCGGACTGTGAATTAGGGCTGCTGGATGTTATTTATAAAGGCAAATTTCTATTTTGACCTATTTATGCAGTTCTAACATGGTTTTGTTCCATGAGAACAACTCACTTTGCCATGGGCTAGTACCAGTCTTATGCAATACTGAAGTTTAACCTGGATTGGGCGATGAAATTTCATGCAAAACTACTGTTTTTATGTGCAAGGCCATTATGTTCTCTGCCATCCTTCTCATATACCAACTTACATCCAAGAAAAGCTGTGGAAGACTGTGTTTAGAAGAAGAGAGATAAAATTTCACTTGCTTTTTGAAATTTTGTATTTTCTTAATACTCAATGAGAGAACTCTATCAATACCAATTTAGTACCTTATCATATTGAATTAAGTGTCATATCATAGCACACAATGAAAAAAACAGCAAGTCAAAAACTTTTTGAATATACATATTTCTGCAATATTTTTACAGTTAAGGTAACAGTTACCTTGGGAAAGTGCAAATAATAATAAAAAAATATATTCATTAAACATCTGAAAAAAAAATTAAACTTGTCTTCCTTATAACTTTGTTTGCATATATCATTAAGAACAGCAAAGGCTGGGTATGGACAGGAGATTCATTAGCAAAGAAATATGATCAAACCCAAGATTTACTGCAAACGGCACAAAACTTCAGGAAGTCATCTTTACCGTGCTCAAATTAAGGATTGCTGTTCTGATGAACTGACAGGACTGTACCATGGAGCGCAAAGGCAGATGCAGTACCAACCACTGCTCATTCTTACCCTCATTATAACATGGCCCGAGGCTTGAAGCACAAATTTCTTTCTTTCTTTATTTATTTATTTTCTTACCAGACCATAACGAGCTTTGTAGATTTGTACTGTAATGAAAATGTTTTAAATTGATTTGACTGCTACTGTTATAAAAGTTCCAGATCAAAGGGTTCAACATCCACCCAAAATGGGATTAAAATGTATTTTGAAAATGGCTTTGAGTAACAAATATGATCCCCATCAGGCCTATTGATCCCATTGTGTTTATTGTGGCTAACTGTAAATCATTCACAAACTACAAGATGGTGCTGGGTGAGCTTGACAATCATTATTTTGAGGAATATTCTCTGTTCTGATTTAATTTCAGTCTCATTCCACAACATTTTTACATCACTACTATCACATTCATGGACACTCTCCCATGCTAATTTGTAAAATGAATTTTACTGAATATCATCTAATCTTATTGCCATAGTTACAACCAAGAAATTGAAGATTGCTACACTGAGCTGAAAATAGCTGACTTAATACAAGGGGACTAATTCTTATGCAAATCTCCGTACTCAAATACAATTTCTTACTCAAAGAACAATGGGAAGTTTGATCTCTGGAAATACAGCCTTCCACTGTCTTTTCATTCTAGCAACAATCTGCAAAAAGGGCTGAACAAGATGCATAAAAATGAGGGGAGAAGTACAATGTTGGGGCCAAATATTTGCCATATATTTTATTTGCTGATAGAAAAAAAAATTAGTTGAAGTGCTTGAAGTACTTATTTTGTTAAAGCCCACAGTTTTTAACAATTGAGATCCTGGTGACTGGAACAGCAGTCACACAGAGCTCACCTGCCATGCCTCCTCTGCAGGAAACTTTAAACAAGTAGCAGGAAGGGTCTGATTGAAGCTAGGACTTTCAGCATTTGAGCTGTTGCTAATTTCTATGCCATCTTTATCTTTTTAATCTTACACACTGTTTTTGTATGTTATGAAAGATAATGCAAAAGTTATATTACATATTACTCCAAATAGCCTCGAATCAAGTAGGAAAGTTCCAAGGCACATATGGCCCAAATACTCTATATCTGTGACACTTGTCCTCTGAGCTAAGGCTTTTTGGGGAGATTCTCTGTAGTGGCCGGAGGATATGGAGAAAGGATCCTGTACCTAGGCTGTGCCCAGGAAGGAGCTGGGAAGCAGCTTGTATGGTAGTAGTAACTCCTGAATACACCATAGATGTTCTCACCCCAGCTCTGGAAGATGTGGCAACTATAAATGGTCTTCATTACTTTTTTTCTATGCTAGTAAAGCAAAGGTATGATGGGGGAAGAATAAATAATGAAAGGAAACAGAGGGGAAAAGAGATGAGAGTTTAAGAGAGGAAAATCGAATATATCTCAGACAGAAAAAGAGAGGAAGGGGGATAAGTCCTAAAGAGATATCAAGTGATACAGAAAACTAGATAAGAATGAACAACTGAAGGTAACCAGAGTTTTCAGAAGAGGAGGAAAGTGTAATGAACATGTGAGACAGAATAATAATGAAAAAAAAACCCAACAACACAAGGAAGAAGGAAAGTAGACTTTAAATAGTCCCTACAGAATTAGAATTAAAGATTTATTAACATTTTCCTATTTAGGACAGTGTACAATTTTTCAGAATGAGAGAAATCTCATTGTATCGAATAGAATAATCTATTAATAATCTTTAAAAATCTTCATATGTTTTACTGGCAAACAACCAGAATAGACTGTTTCACACTTAGCCTTGCAAACAGGGAGCGCTGGAGAAGGAATACTAACCCTCCAAGAGGACACGGCCTCACAAAATCACACCATATCTGTTACAATTACTTTGGTCTCCCACAGTATTCTCTGGCATCGCCATTACTTTTTTGTTCTACTTCTTTCTATTTTTTTTTGTGAGATCACCACTGGGTCTCTCCAAGCTTCACAAACATAATGACTGGAAAAGAAGAAATGTTTAACCTCTTCATTTATCTTGGAGCTACCTACAGTAGCTGGGTCTGTACAGGTTAAATTTTACTTAAACCATATCTCTGAACATAGAAGTACTCATACAGTAGCAGCTCTTCCATACATAAATGTGTAAAAATCCTCTTGCTACTCTTTCCTGCAACACAAAATGTTCTAACATTTGCTGTCTGGAGTGTATGAACTGTAATAGAAACTGCAGCAACAAGGAGCCTTAGGGTAATTTCTAAACACACATTCCCAGGGCAGAATAATAGAATATAACCAAATATTGTCCTCAGCTACCCAGATCCATACCCAGAAGAACCATTTAAGATAAGTATTTTTCTTTTGTTAGAAAGCTTGTTTTCTTGTGCATAGGTAGTGACACTTATTCACACAGAAAATGATCAGTGTGTTCTAAGCATATAAATAGGAGAGCAAGTAACTCCTCAAAAGCTTTTCTGGATTAAAAAAAGTAAAGCTCTATGTAATTCTTATTTCAGCTCCTGTTGTCTGCTACTATTCAAACAAGTGCAGAGAATTTCTGTGCAAGCGCAGAGAAGTGCTTGTTAAGGCCATCTAGGTGGTAAGAAAAGATATATTCTGCTTCTCCATATAAAGGACAAAATACATCTCCTTGCCTAGATGCCCTTTTGTTCCCCTCTCATCTGTTTCGACCTTGACTGTCCACTGCTGTTAGTGCTCTGCAGGGGCAAAGCAAGTCCCCTGTCCTTCACCAAGGTAAGCCCTTCTCCTCTGGGAACATCAGCCCTGAGGAGCTGCAGCCTGCAGCACCTGTGGAGCCAGAAGCCCCCTTCTCCTGGTGCATGGGGAACCATCCCAGCAGTGCTCTGCTCCCTGCAGTGTGGTTGACTCCTGCCAAGCTGTTCTCCTACCTCTTATCCACAGACTAGTGGAGGAAAGACGGAAGATGTGTCTGAGTAGGGATTAAATGATTCTTGCTGGAGCAATCTGCTCCACGCTGACATTGGCTCTTGCCATTTTTCTCACCAGCCACAACACTTAAGAGAAAGGATTAATTTTACCCAAGGGCTAGTAGCAGAGACCACTAAATAAGGGATGCCTAGAAATGTTGTAGTATTTAATGTATGCATTGGAAATTGACTAAAACCGCTTTAATTTAATGAAAAATTAACTAAAATGTTGAATTCATGGTTATTTACATTAACTGCAGCTAAAAGAAACAGTAATATGACAGTGAAAGTCATCTGGAGAGAGACATCAGCTGCCTCTTCTTAGAGTTCTATTGGCCAAAGAAAAATTATAAAAATTTAAAAAATTACATTTTGCAGGTTGCCTTAAAATACGTCAAATTATACAGAACAATGGAATAACACAATATAATTTAGAAGAAGCTACAGTAGCCAGGGAGAGAAAAAGGTGGAAGGTTTTAAAATTATAGGGATCTATGGAGGCCACAAATTAAGGTATTTAATAGCATACCATATTATTGGGATTTATTACACTGCAGTAGTTCCAATCAGCTTTATAAGTGTGTGTTGAAAAAGAGAAAAGACATGTCCTCTTCTTGTATAGGGACGGTTATAAAAAATTCTTCAAACACTGCATTCTAAATCACACAGTTGAAATGAAATTCCTCCTCTGTCTTCTCTTCACTTCTTTCTTTTTTTTAATAAAAAAAGAAAAATAGAAAATATAAGAAGAATCTACATATAGATTTTATTTTCTAGATATTCAATATTTACAATTGAAAAGTGATGTGTAGTTATTCGTATTTAGCATTTTGGTAGTAATGTAATTCTATGGATATTTGCTCATTTTCTTAACCTCTTACAGCAGTAGTCTCTAACTGGGACTATTCACTTCCTTGGAAGATAGACATTTGGGGAAGTGTGTGCAGCCTCAGGCTAACTGTCTATACTCATAAATAACAATCCAGGAAAGCTGTTTCATCTAAGTGGCTGGTTTGCCAAGGTAACTGTGGGTAGAATTCCATTTGGAGGCTTCTTTTCCATTTGGTGTGTCAGTGGGGAAACACTGGGACATTCTACACTGAGAAGAGTCAAGATAATCATATTAAAATTTTTCAGACTCCTAATAACTTTTGTTGAGGAAACTGATCTTTGATATAAGGTCATCAACTCTTCTAGTTGTTACCTGCATAAAAAACAAACCTGTGTAGAAAAAATGACTCTTCAAGAAATTTGAATCATAGAATGGTTTTGGTTGGAAGGGACCTTAAAACCCATCCAGTTTCAACCCCCCTGCCATGGGCAAGGACACCTCCCACTGTATCAGAGTGCTCAAGGCCCCATCCAGCCTGTGCCAGGGTCTCACCACCCTCATTGTGAAGAATTTCTTCCTAATGTCTAATCTAAATCTTCCCTCTTTGAATTTAAAGCCATTCTCCCTCATCCTCTCACTCCATACTCTTGAAAAAAGTTCCTCCCCAGCTTTTCTGGAGCCCCTTCAAGTACTGGGAGGGTGCTCTAAGGCCTGCCCAGAGCCTTCTGTTCTCCAGGCTCATCAACCCCAACTCTCTCAGCCTGTCCTCATAGCAGAGGTGCTCCAACCCTCAAGTCATCTTTGTAGCCCTCCTCTGGGCCTACTCCAACAGTTCCATATCCTTCTTAAGTTGGGGATTCCAGAACTGGGCACAATACTCTAGGTGGTGTCTCACAAGAGCAGAATAGAAGGGAAGAATTACCTCCCTTAACCTTCTGGCAACACTTATTTTGAAATGAGAATGAGAAATGAGATGCCTTGTGTCATTTACTTAAACAACAGATATGCAATATCGTGGAACAACCTGGGTTGTCAGGGGCCTCTGGAGTTCCAGCTCCTTCTCAAAGTAGGATGACCTTCAAAGTTGCATTAGGCTGCTCTGTGTTTCAGTTGTTCTCTTGAAACATTTGGAACCTCCTGCAATTACAGGGTGCAGGTTTGTTCAAATGTTTGTTCAAATATTTTGTTCAAGTGTTTGCTTGATTGAAAGTCCTTTACAATACAGTCTTAGAGAATCCAATTCCTGCCTGTTTTATGCTGTTCCTACAGTTGTGTTTGCTCAAAAGGAAAATCAGTTCAGTGACTGTTAGTCTTTGTGGCTTCCTGTGTAAAACAGCTGGATGTTTTTGATTGGGTAATACTTAAAGTAAGTGGAAGTACTTGGTAGTCTTTGAGGAATAGTTGTTATTTTCAATAGAAACATTTAAGCCCCTTTTGAAATTCTGTGTACATGTTTTGCTGTGTAGGACTTCTAAGTGTGCTGACAATAAAGAGAGTTAAAAAGCACTGTGCACAAAATAACTCAAGGCAGCATGATGTGTAACTGTAATTTTGTTCAGGAAGTTTTACTCAGCTGAGATGGGTTTAAGGTACAAAGTGAACAAATGATGGCCATTTCACCTTTTCAGTAGCAATAATTGTCCACCATCTAGTTTATGTTGAGATTTCATCTTCATTAATGCTAAGGCTGAACACAAATATTCATGTAAGGATGTGATTACAAGAAGAAGCTTCAAGATGATCCTGGTAGTAGCTGCTATGTCACACTGCTCTTTCTTTTTGGATTAGCTGATGCGGTCAAGAAGTTCTGAGTTCAGCCCAGGCATCAGTCCACTATCACCAGCTATTCTGCTAGGGTGTATCTTAAAAGTTACACTGCTGAGATAGCTGTCATTTTCTGTAAGTAGATTTTGAAACCAGTCATTGTTCTTCCTCGTTTCAGGGAAGCACCAGAGAAACTGATGCTGGGCTGTAAGGACATTCTTTGACTTTGCTTTTTATATGATCAAGTGTCAACTGGTTTTCAGCTAAGAAATTGTCATGGGTTCTAAATATGTCAAAGATATTTTCTGTTACTTAATGAGCACAAAATCTTCTTGGTGAATACCTCAGTTTTGCTATAGGTATGTTCTTTCCTTGCCTTCTGAAACTGTGATTATTAAATAAGAAGAAATTATCAGAGGCCAGCAATCTGGCAAACCTATGGTTAATTTCTGATCAAATTTCAAGCTAACATGACAGTCAGGAAAAAAAGAAGAGATAATAATAATAATAATAATAACTACAACAACAAACATGTACTTTGCTTCCAGAAATATTCAGAAAACTCTGAAAAAAGAGTTTTTGGGAGATAGCTTTGTGTCCATAAATACATGGTGATTTTAGAGTATCTTTGAAAGAAACATGAGGATAGGACCAGTTGAATTATAAAGGGCTCTTCCAACCCAAACCATTCTATGATTCTGTGATTCCATGATTCTATGATTCTATGAGACTTTTTCTGATTACAGGACATCTTACTTGGCGATACTGGCCTTACTGTCTAGCTTTTGTGGATCCCTTCGAAGTACCCAGGTTCTCATTGGTTCACCAATCACATCCTGAAAATATATCTATTACTTCCAAAAATTTCTTCCTTAAACTTTCATTGAATTTTTGATTTTTTTTTTTAAGAAGTCTGCTTCTACTGTGAAAGAGGTGCATGTAGAAGGTTCTTATATTCTAGCAGCAGATCTTTTCAAGGAGACAAAGCCAAGGGAAGTCTCAAACCAAAATTTTCTCAAGAGATGATATAATTTGTTTTCAGGTTTTTTTAAAATTTTTTTTGTTCAAACTGCATTTTTGTGCCATCATGATTTGAACAGACATTTGAAACTTACTATGTTGAAGGTGTTTATTGGTTTGCGCTAACTACAGATTTGTTGAATCTGCAACAAATATTCAAGTGAATAAGACTGTTTAAATGTCTCAAGATTGTTAACACTAAGGAACCCCGAGAAAGGTTGATGTAGTTTTTTTTTTATTAATATGAATATTTGTTGTGTAACAGGGTATAATCAAAAGTCTGCTCAACGTGTTCCAGATTATCCATTATGTTCAAGCCACATCAGGTACACCATGGTACTGCTGTAGATAATAATAGTGTAGCACTGTAAACAATGTCCCTAAGCGTTCTCAGTTCTCTGTCTCATACTAATTAATGATTTTGATAAAAGATGAACAGCTGTGTCAGGTACTAACCCAAATACTTATTGATATATAAAGAAGGAAAAATTGCTATTGATTTTTATGGTATTGGATGAAACCTTTAATAAGTGATAACAGAAACTACTAAGTCTGTTAAAATGTGGTTTGCTTGCTTTATACGATCAAAAGGAGTTTTTCTGTGCCAGAAATGTAAATCCAGGCTTAAGTGTAGAGTTAGGCACAGGCAGCCTAAATACTGCTATGCTGCTACATGTTTAGGGACTTCAATAGATTAATTTAGTGTTGCCAAAAATATACATCTGCCCAAATGGAGAAAGCATGCAAAAATGAAGATACGCCCACATCAGTGAAATGCTGATGAGCAGGAATCTAACTATGCTGAAACAGTACTCCACAGGGCAATGGAAAGTGAGAAGTAATTTTATGAAGCTGCTTGTATTTGCAGTAACATATTTCTGCTCCACTGTAGTATTATCTACTCCCTGTAAATATGTGTTTACTGCAGTAATTCTGCAGTGAAAGAGAAAGGTCACACAATGCACGCAACGATTTTATCCTATTAGTTCCGCTATGGAGATGCAACAGAATAAAGCAAATCAAAGATACGTGAGCATGAGTGTTTCAAGGGTGCTCAGTGAACTTAGGAGAGAGCAGGTGTTGGTTACAGTGACATGCAAGTACATTAGAAACCTTTTGTTTGTGCAATTAACTTGCCATCTCCCCATAACATGAAACATGTACATTTTTTTCCGGATTTTTTTATTGCTTTACTTTGAAGAGGTGATGAATTGCTTGAACAGTAGAGTCACTCCCTGAACTTCAAAGTGATGACAAAATTTTGAAAGGGGTATCGGTCCTCAAGAGTTTAGTCAGTCTCTAATAGCAGAGATCAAGGGACAGCTCATACAGCTTTAGCCTAAAACTTTCTCTGGAGCATCTGACATTCATCACCACCAACACGAGACCTACATTATTAGATGGACTTCAGGGCTGGAGTGAGATGATAAATGGTGCCCTTCTGTGTACCTGTATTGAACAGGAAACTAGATAGGTGGAAAAAGAAGATGTTTCCATGTCTGGAAGAGGAATATTACAAAAAAAAAGGTTCTTTATAGTTTTCTTTTCATTTTCAAAGGAATTTAACTCAACTGTGTTTACAGTTTTGTGTATCTTATACACATACTGAAGAATGTTTTTAAGAAATGTAAGTACATGCACTTAAAAAAAAGTTAACCGTCATATCTCTCTTTTCATAGATGAAAAATCTGCTGTAAGTAGACTGCTCACAAAACTGTTTTAAATGCTAAAAGCAAAGTGTAGGCACTTTGACCTACTCGGTAAATAAGAATGGTGTGATTAATTTGTGACCAGTTAAAAATTACCAAGACCACAACAGCATCAATTCCTTGACCAATTCTACTTTTAGATGATTCCAGTTCACATACACTCACGTGAGATGCTGTATTTTAAACTACACTTATGCACTGCATAGAGAAAATAAAATCACACCTTTTTGTTACAGGACAAACTAATTTCTCACAGAGAAATACAGAAGCGCAATAGTTACTCACTGTAGTAATTACTGAAATTATATAAATTTACTGAAAAAATTAAATTGATAAATGCTGTCATTAACTACCAATACAGGGTCTTTTTCAACAATTCTACTATGTACAGAAGAACTTTTGGCTTGAAAATATACATTCCAGCTGGTGGAACTGTTTAAAAAAGACATAAGATGCTAAAGCTTGACATGTTCTTATGTGTATTCCTTGCATCAGATATAGGCAATAGTTTTGATAATGACCTGCTCTACTACTCTACTAGGAGTAACAAAGAACTGTGAAGGTATAAACTCAGGACTGCTAGACATGCAGAATCAGTAGCCTGTATACAGGTGACTGTATACAGATTTTAAGTCACCTGGTGACTGTATACAGATTTTAAGCACTGTAAGAGCAAATGATGCAGCTGGAGAACTTCTACTAAGAGATCATCACTAATAAATGAAGGAAGCCAAGGCTTCCTATAATAATAAGGCAGCAGTTAAAACAATTATTTACTTGATGGTAATGCTGTAGAAATGAAAAAAGATGTGCCCCTCTTACATAGATGATTTCCTGGCATGTAGTTCACCCAAAGGAAAAACACTTTGAAGTCAGCCTGGGGAAATGCCTTTCTAACCCATGCAGGTGCAAACATTCTACCGAGGTGTTCCTGGTAAGGATTTGTGGGACAGGCAGAAAAAATGTGGTTTTCCTGTCACCATATGGTTTGGGAATTTGTCTTTAAGAAGAAACTGGCTTAAGCTTCATAAAAATTGTCTTTCAGAAATCCTTCTGACTGATCCAAATGTCAGAGGGTATTTTATCCCTCTTGGGTATCACAATACCTTTGTAGAATAGAGATTAGGAAATCAAGCTCTTGCAGTTTAGCTAGCATGGCTATTTTGTTCTGTATTTCTTAATCCCTGTAATTTTTTTCACTGTGCTTTTTACAATAAAGAATTTGGTGCTCCATGTGAAGAATGATTCCTTTGTCTCTTTCCCTCTCTTTTGCTCTTGGGCTGAGCTTTTATATGTTGACAAGCTCACGGGTTTGATGCCTTAAATAAAGGAAAAAAAAGAATGGTTTGATGAACTTGACTATACTGAAAAATCAAGAGATACAATTTAATTTAAAGGTTCCATCATTACAGATGCATTGGAAATACTGCTGATCATAACAAATTTGTTTAGTATTCATGGGGTGCTACATACATTTCTATAGATTATACTCTTGTGAGATATAGCCTCACTTAACCATTGGCTATTCCTACTGAGTGAATTAGTGAGTGAATTAGAGTAAACAGTATTATCAGATGGTGAGTTCCATCTATTGAGAAGTGCTCAGGGTACAATTGTTATGCTTGACTAGCCAGACATTTAGCTTCTCATTGATACAGAAGCGACCAACCTCCTGCATAAACATGTGTGATTTACCTCAGTATTACAGATAATCAGGAGGCTTCTCTATGCTGTTTCTTCCCACCCCCTCCTGAAGTTTTTCTTAGTCATTTTGCATGTATTAAAAATTATGGGGGAACCCTGGACAAATATTTAGGGAGTCTTCGTCGACATCATTAAGGTGTATGCTAACTAGAGTGCTTTCTGTCTCATTTCCACACAATGGTATCAGGAATTTGTAATACACTGCTGGCTTGTTTCAAAAACATTCCTTAAAAAGCTCAACATAGCATCTTATAGTAAATTACACTCTCATAATTCTAACTCCTTCTGCCTAAGATCATATGTTTTTTCTCTGAGCCCCCCGCTCCCAAAGCATATGTTCATACGTGACTCATATGTTAAGATTTAGTAGCTGAGACACTCTCTTTCAGGAGTCAAAAGTCACAGCATTTTTCTCCCTTGATTTGTTTTTCCTTATCTAAAATCTTCAAGCTCCCACAAATTCTCTAAGACCATTTCAGTGAGAGATGGAGGTGCAGAGGAAGACTAATAGCAGAAAATGGAAAGAGTAACTATAAACGGTCTGCCTGCTGACAGGCTCGCTTTTGCAGTCCTGGGGCTGTCGAATATTTATTTCCAAGAGCAACCCACCACTTTTTTTTTTACAGTGTACTCTCCTACTTATAGACAGCAAAGGTTAAATACGTAACTTTTATGTCCTTATTCTGTAAGTGTTGTCATTCAAAAACTATTAAAGGAAGGCTCTTCTTCTTCAATTTAAGTCCCATATTTGAACTTGAATGACAATGCAGTGTGTCAAGAACATACTTACTTGCCTGTATAGCTAAAATACACTAAGTATCTGTGTCCATGCTCTACCACCCACTGCCACTGAGTGCTCTGCAGAAGAGCTGTGGAGAGAGCAAGAATTCTTTTGCTAATTGTCCTAGTGCTGCTAGCAACAATGCTACTATTACCAAAGCATAATTTAAAATAAGATCTCCAGCTGCAAGTGGTGACATTGTCAGCCTTTCTGGAACTTATTTCATTAGTGTCCTGACAAGTTAGCTAGATTTCAAATGACTGAGAGGAGAGTAAAACCCACCTTCTTAGAAAAGGATAGTGAGAATAGCCCGACTGCTGCAATGGAGACCTTGCAGAGACATGAGCTATTAAAATACTGTCAACCATGGTCTAATTTCTTCATGTTGTGCATAAATTAGAAGCACCGGAAGGTACCCTGATGCACCACAAATCATGGCAACTATTTTGGCTTTGTTTGGATCTTCCACTGAGCCTCTCTTCCCTTTTTCAACATATCACTGCAGAGTGCTATCATATACACAAAGCATTTCATTATGCTTGCTCAGTCAGAAAACACAGATGACTTAGGAGAGATGTTCTCCTGGGACAGCTGGAACAAACTTGCACAGCAATGGTAGCATTCTATCACTCTTGCCTTCAAAGAGGCAGCAGAGTGAGACAGGGAGTGTGTGTGTTACTCACTGATTCCCATATTAACAAAGTGAACTGTTTAACAATTCACACATTGCCACTGTAGATAATCAGGTTGTGAAAGTCAAATCCTCTGGTTAAACATGGGGCTATACAATGGAATGTCAGAAAGCCTACTTGACATTAGTAATCACCAGCATACTTTCAATTTTAATACATATATCTGTCTAGTCATAGTTATGATTGATCTCAGCTAAATGGGGAGTTTTGTGAGTACAACGTAGGCATGATGATACTTGATAGAGTACCTGGCATTCTGCTGACTAGAGGGCATGACTTTGAAGTCCAGACTAGCATTTCTGTAGCCATCCATAGCCTTTTAATTTTTCCCAGGCAGATTTCATTTGATAAGAAGCAAAATTTTTTGTTGCTGTTTTTGGCTGTGAGGGACATTACAGATAACCACTAAAAAGCTGGATATCAAGAAAACCCATTGCATTTTTTTATTAGTGTACGTTCACCTTGACCTGCTGGGTGATTTCATTTACCTGTGCCAGGAATATCGTACCTGGGGAACAGAATAGTTGAGGTAAGAAATTCAGATTCCCAAACAAATGTGCTGAAGACATACATATAGATAGGAGAGACATATATTAATGCACAGCTTTCAGGAACAGAAATCCATATATCTTCAAGAGAAAACTTAAGAAAGTGAAACAGCACACTGTCGACATAGGAAAAACAAACAAAAAACCCCCAAAACAAACCCTACAACAAAGCAGATCTCAGTAGAAAAATGTGTTGGTCTTTCAGAACTCACATAAACAAGCCAGGATGTACATGAATATATCCCCTTTTCTAAGCCCTAAATATTGCCTAATATCCCAGGGAAAATTCAAATTCATACGCAAACTTTAATACCAAGTTTTTATTAATAAATATTAGTCCCTGGACAGGCTTGCACGTACCAGTCACTCCCATATCACAAAGTGATGTTATTGGTGCTATCTTTCTGCATATATTTATGCATTAAGCATTAAATAAGCCTGTAACTCATTTTCAGATTTTATTTCTGATAAAATAGAACAGAAGATTAGGTTCATTTTATTATATGTTTTGTTTACATATAGAGTTATGAAGTAATGAGTCAGTTATGTTTGCAGTCAGCATTTACAGCTGACTTTTAATTAACTTCCCTCCATAATTTCTAATATAGTACTTTTGCTGAACAACATTTCTATTCCACTCACTGAAAGTACAGTGAGTACAGAAAAGAGGAAAAAAAAATGGCCCTATATTACTGAACCATTATATTTGCAGCAGCTTTCTGCCAAGAGACTTTTCAAAGCAGTCAAACAATAAATTCATTAGAATGACAAAATGGGACATAAGGGGTCAAACCTTGATCCTACTGAAGTCAGCAGATGATGTACTGAACAGTCCTTGTATTTGGCCCTTAAAACTATTCAAATATCTTTGGTTCATGCAAAATAACAGAATATTACTGCAAATCTAACTTTCATTAAATTTTATATTCACTTAGACCTTCATATGAATTAGGGAATAAGTTTTGTTTGAACTGAATATTACTTACATTTGATTTTTAAAATTATTTTTAATGTTGTATTATCTCCAGATTTCTATTATTCTGTGGAAACAAAAGTACAGCTAGTAAACTCCTGTATATATACACTCCCATGAAGTCCAGGTAGCCAAGTGGGTAACAGCCCTACTCCTTATTTCAGAGGCTGCAGGTTCAATATGAATGATAAAAGTCAACGATGGTTTAAAAAATGGCTATTTACACTTACAGTTAGATGGAGTCCATTCCTTTGTGCATAACAGAACAGAAAAAGATCAGAAACAGACAGCCCAGACATATCTTTATCTAGGTACAAAACCATAAAATTGATCAACAAGAACTAGAGAAATTTCTGGTCCCAAACTGTATTTATTGGAAAAGAAGAGTCTCAACACAGGTTCTGTATTTCTGCTTCCCTATATTGGTTTAAAGCATCTCTGGCCCAGGAACACTGAAAGCAGCATGATAGGCAAAGAAGTAATTATTCATAGCTACCTATGAGCCCTGTGATACTAAAGGCTGTAATTATAAGAGCATGATCACTAGTAGGCAGATTGACTGGGATTTTCCACTGCACAATATCTTAGAGAGATGTTTTCAATGACTTGTGTTTTATGGCACATTGGAAAAATCCACTACATTTAGTCTGAGGTGGATACTTGAAACCCTCTCTGCTTCTTGCAGTCTCTAGGAAAGGGCTAGGTCTGTGGCAGATGACAGCAGACAAACAATAATATTTGGTCATGCAGTTAACTTGTTCCAGTATGGATAATAGTGATGAGTAAGAGGAGCGCCAGACATGCTTAGACCTTCATATATACTCAACTTCTACGTATCTTGCCAGGGATACCCCAAATTCAGGTCAATGTTTAAAGATATTTATTTGCTCTTCCCTAAAGGAATGGGATATACAGGACAAAAAAGTATTTCAGTTTAATGTATTTCCTACCTATGTTTTATTTTAGGAGTATGGGTGAGTAGGGGAAGTAATCACTTGTGGAAATAAACAAAAACCATTGACTTTCAAAAATTCATTTATATGGGCCTAGAGAATAGACTTCATTTTACAAGTAAAGACACAGAGAAAGAAATTTTCCTCAGAAGAGAACATTCTGTATCAACCAAGACCAGAAATCACACAGCACATAAATACGTCCTCGCAGAGTATTCGTCAAATGACAGTGGTTTGAGACATGTTCTCTGTGGAAAAAAACAACCTGTCAAAAGTGATAAAGATGCAACATATTTGCAACTGCACGGGAAAGTGGAGTGTCTCTATGCAGACTGGAGGTGAAGGAAATGAATACTACCCACCTCATTGAGAGAATAAGGACTGATTCAGAGTACAGTTAACCTATGTTAACATTCAGACAGAATCTGCGTAACATACTCAACACTTCTCTAATTACAAGAAAACAATCTGACCCAGAAGTTATCATGTAAAAAAAATTGAAATGATCAGTCATTCAATTTGGTAATTTAATGAGCTCTCTTTCAAAGGATGACAGGTTAAATGGTGAAATCAAATATGTAAAGTTAAAAATAAGAAAATTCAGCCATTGATTGATCTAAAGCAACTGCGATTTTGAGGAGACTTGGATAGGGTTTGCATGGGCAGTTCCCCACATTTCTGAAGGTCAAGGCTATTTTGTTGATTCTTTCAAGACACTCAAAATTAAATTAGTATCTGTGAATATGTTGGATTATTATTGGTTTTATTGCAATCTGTGTGCTACAAAGCCTGTATGTTTTTAAAGTACTTGATTTTTAAATTTTAAAATATATCTTGTTTAAGAAGCAGCCAAGTCTTACAGTTTATATCTACCTTATCAGCTTGAATATGGTAGTTCGTTTTATTGACATATATATCTTGCAACTACGTGAAAGATTTTTTTACGTGTTAGATGCTTAATGCCGGTTCCTCTTTCATTGCACAATTAGGTCCAAAGCTAAAATAGTGCAATCAGTAAATAATACGGGATAGTGTACAAGAAATTATTCATAGTCTTGTTTATTTTTATATTGTTACCTCAACAAAACTTTTCAGAGGGAAGCTCAGATTTGTTTTCTCTGACCTAGCTGGCAAAGTCGCTCATTATGATACAAGGAGTTTTAATAATACAGAATAATCTAAAATTACCATTTATAGTCCAGAGCCACATGCACTGAAATAAGCTGTGGTAAGGTGTAGCTGTGCATTGTGAAGGTCTATTCATTACTTTGTGCCTGTTTTTTTTAAGACAAGCTGTTTACATAGCTTTTTCCTGAACCAGGGAACAGGATGAGACTTGACTTACTGAGAAAGACACAATGTGCTTTCTGGCCATTTATCTGATGTATTTCAGGAGCACAAGTCCTTGTCCACTCTACCTCCTATTCAAGTAATGTGAGCACCAGGAACAGGTGATAAGCTAGAGGAGCTGGGTCTTGCCAATAAGCCATAGAGTCATTTAGATGAAAGGCTCTTTTCTACTAAACACATACAATGTAGTAATTTGTATATGATATAAATCTAGAAAATTTTATTAGCTCATTATCTGTATTTATTTTATAAAATTTTACAAGAAGTTTAATTTTGGCTGTTTGTTTGATGCCTATGGAAGTCAAGACAAGAACACTTGATCTATTTGAATTTTTGCTTGATATTGGAACGATTTAGGCTGTTAGAAATTGCATCCTGAACTTCTATGCATTCTTTCCTTTTTTTCCAGAATTAAATCAGGAACAGAGATATTTTAAACATTTTTGAATAGTGAAGACCTCAGCTGCTTCAGAGAACTTCTCTAGCCTCACCTATCCCAGGCTGCCATGAGGAGAAGGACTTTTCAAAATTCTGCAGCCACTTTGACCCCAGGTGCTGAATCATGCAGTGTTTGATTTTTTTTACTGCCCTCTTCATTTATTTCTTTTTAAAGTCTTGATGCCTTTTATCAATAAGAAAGGGAGTGCTCACTGGTTTCCCAAGTCAGATTCTTATATTAATAACACGCCAAATGTATGTGTCAGGTGCGACTCACAGATGCTGGAAGAGACACCTGCCTGGTCTGTAGGCAGTTCAGAATAGTTTATCTGCTTGTTCAAAGACAATGGGTTAGGCTAAGACGTGATACAAATCATAAAAAAAAAAAATTGCCAGCACAGGCCCTGCCAATCACAGTAGTTTAGATTTTAATGCTACAAAACCAGGCAATTTAGAAGGGATGTTTTAGATTTTTTTTTTCTCTTATGTGTGGGCTCTCATGTTAATCTGAAGCATGTGGAGTAATGTATTTGTAGTGGTTTTGGCTTCAGACCACTGGAACAAAAGCCAAAAAGTTATCATTTGTTTCTTTGTTTAAACAAAAATCTCCTACTTCCTTTTCCAGCATAAAATCTGAAAACATAGATAACTATGCTGAACAGTGAGTATATATGTGCATGCATGGAATGACAGGAAAAAGAGTTAAATTTACTTGACAGCATATATCAGCATTTGTGTTTTCTACTGTGCTTATTGACTCACCCAGTGAATAACTCTAAACCTAAGTTGGAACATATTCCTTTAAAATACCAGCTTATTCCCGCTTCAGAAACATTAAGATTCCCTCGTCCAGCTGAGCAATACCCAGTTATGAACGAGGTGCTCATACACATGTGTGAAAGGAAAAAAAAATAAAAATATTTGCCCAACATTCAGGTCTGATCCGGACAGTCTGGGCTTCACAAAGGCCGCCAGTTTACTGGGTTAGAAAGCAACTTGTCAAATATCTGCTGCTTGAGAGCCCTCAGCAGCTGCAGTATGATTCATGCTGGGGCCCGGAGGTGGCTGGGCTCTCACACCCTGCAGCTTCCCAGGCCCTTCCCTGCCAGACCAGCTGAGGGACGTTTCTTCTGGCAATTCTTTGTCACAGACTTGGCAGGAGCTGAGTGCCCCACCAGTGGTGTGGACAGGGCAGAACTGTGTCAACACAGTTTGGGACCAGAGACATCTTTAAACTTTAAGATAAAATCTTGTTTGTGCTTCAGGGCCAAATGGTTGCAAAGGGCCAGAAGCACTAAAGTAGTTTCCAGCTCCCTTAGATATCCTTGTTGTCTTTTAACTTAATAAAATGATGTTACTGGCACAATGACACATGAAATGGTTTGAAGTCATTTTGGAGAATGGACTCCAGCCTCCGTAACGGGTCTTAGGCTGGAAATGAGAAAGTTTCATTGTTAAAAACAGCCAGAGTTCAATTGCTTTCCTGACTCAGTTGCAAGCACTTGGGAGACAAATGATGTGCTTTACAAGAGCACAGCCATGGATTATTTTGTTCATTTCCTGAATGGAAGGGAAATTTAAACCACATTTGGCTTAGATGCACAAAACTGTCGGTACATCTGGAAACAAAAATGAAGACCACCTCAAAGAGCTCCAAAAAAGTGCAAAGGAAATGAACTTTATCCTATGATGATCAGAAAGGATATCACAGGACATACTGAAGAATTAATGAAACACACTTCAAGAACGAAGGCTGCGTGACAGGAGGCTGCTTATAACCAGGTTTTCTCAGTAAAATATTAAAGGCCACTTCTCCCTGCCCATTTACTTTGACTTACTACAAAGCACTTTATAAAGGGTAAGAGACTAATGGGTACTGAAGAGGTTGTGACTGCGGAGTGCAATAGAGAGTAATAGCGTGAAAGTTCTGCAGAGAAAATCTGGTCAGAAGGTGTAAATCAAACAGCGTTGCCCTGGAAACAGGCATTACTGTAAAGTTGACATCTTTCAAACAGCATTTCATATATCAGCATTTGTTTTAGGAACAAAATGGTTTTAAAATATCAGAATGGCATATTGCACAAATTTATTTATTTTTCTTTCGAAAAGGCTTTCAGTAATATTGAAATATTGCAATGTCTATACAAATATTTTGAGGATTGGAATGTGACCACAGCTTTTTTACCAAAACAGTTTTCACTCCCAAATGAACTTCATGGATCATTTCGGAATTTCAACTTTTTCTTCCCACTCTATATTAAGAACAACAGGGAAAAAAAGGTTGGGTGAAAATTCATTCTCTAAAACATGAGATTTAGTTGCTGTTCTTGAATGCGTGCTCTGTTGAATTTTGTAAACATATCCAGAATACACCCTTCTACTCATCAACTCTCCAGATAAAAATAGGGCACAGAAAAAGTACCCAGATCAGCAGCAAGGCTTAGTCATGCTCCTCCAGGTCTTAGGTGACCTTGAAGTGGGGCTGAGTCAACCAAACGCTCAGCTGAAAGCACTGGAGCATACAGTGAGGTCACTGCTTCAGTCTTCAACTGGACCTGAGCATGGATAACTTCCCTGTTGGTCAGAACATCAAAGGAGAATTCTGCCTCTTCCTCAGGTGTGGTCTTTCCCAAGGCTCAAATAAGCCAAGCTCAGCAACCACCAGACCTGTCAGAGGGCTGTGCATTGGTCTCTTCTCTCTTGCAGGCTATGATAGGACCTGAGGGAATGGCAAGAAGATGTGCCAGGGGAGGTTTAGACTGGATATTAGGAAGAGGTTCTTCACCCAGCAGGTGGTGGAGCACTGGAAGAGCTCCCAAGGGAAGCAGTCCTGGCACCCAGTTTGCCAGCACTCCAGAAGCATTTGGACAATGTCCTCAGTCACACAGTGTGAGTGTTGGGAGTGTCCTGTGTAGGGATAGGAGCTGGACTTGATGATTCTTTTGGGTCCCTTCCAACCCAGGTAATTCTATGATTCTACGATTGCTCATGAAGGCAGAACATTCAAAGATTAATATTAGGCTCTCCTGAGTAACTTGTCCCAAAACTGTCATTATTGTGAATATTAACAGTTTTTTCTTAGCCCCATGTTATAATAATCAGTACATAATGTTGAAATAGACGTATGATAAATCAAATCTTTAAGTGTGGTGAAATCTCCTGGAAATGTAAAATAGGTTTTTAGAAAAAGTAATAAAAGTCTTCTAGACAGTACCAGTGAGTTTCACTTTTATAACTCAGAAACAAGAACATTTTTATGGTAATCTTTTGAAAACACTAGATTAAGATTGGAAAAAAAAGTGGATGTCTACACACAGAATTGTGGTATGAGTTTATTTTTTTTAAGTGTACTTGCTCTTTTGAGAATCACACAACTAGAGAATAATACACAAGTCATTGAAATTCTCAGTCATTCAGCCTGGAACAAACACTTGATTCTCCTTTCCAGACAGCATATCTCCAGATTTTTCTAAGTTCTGAGCTGTACTGAAATTTGGAAGACTCTTCTGCTAATCTTTGCTGTATCAAAGTTTGGTGAGCTACCTCAAATTTCATTAGGCTATCTTTCAGTTGGTGATGGGAGAACAGTGATAGATTTAAAGATCTCACAAGAGATCTGAAATGATTGAGGTGATTTCTGAGCAATTTTGTAAACTGCAGGATATGTAAAAGAGCATTCAATAGGGTAAATTTAATGTGGCATTGCTCACACAAACCAACACTGTGAAAGAGACAGGAATGTAAATCCTATGTATGATTGCTTACTTCCATCATATATTATCGCACTTCAGTTATTTGGAATTTATTTTAGGAAATATATGAGATTTAATGCTTCATTCGTAATTCAGTTATACAAGAGAACTGTGGAAGAGAGAAAAAGATGTAGAAGATAATTCTAGAAATAGTCTTGAATAAAAAAGCTAGTGATAAGAGTGGTGTACTTTAAACTTTAAATTATTTTATGCTTGACCTGAACTAGAATCTCATCTTCCTAAACCTGGAGTCTCAGCTTCCCAATGGAATAATTAAATGGATGTTTCTAAATGGATTGTTTTACATTATATCACAACAGTTTAACAGTTTCACCATGCCTAGGATTGACTCTGACTGCTCCTAATTTGGCTTGAAGTAGGAAATTGCTCTGTTGCTTTTTTTAATTTTTTTTTTTAAATCAGCACAAGCAGGACTGTTTGAAGTCACCTGGGAGATGTAGGATTTCAGAACCACCCCCTATCAACACAAGGGCAAGTGAAGAATTTCACTGCAAAAAATGCTGTAAAACAGACTGAAGGTGATCCTGATATGTGAAGGAGTTTGTGGTGCTCATTGTACAGTACCACAACAACAGGTCTCATGGCCAGAGGGGTAGACTGGGTGCAGAATTGCTGCTGGGCCTCCCCTCCTACCAGCTGCTCCTGCTCCTGGTCTCACAAGCACCAGAGATAATTATGGGGAGACACAGCAAAGGATCAGCAAGCAAGATGCAGATCTGTGAGATGAAACCTCTTAAGTTGCCTTGGTGCTGCAATGCATGCTTCCCTGTATGTGGACACAGTGTCCCTTCTGCTTTGCAGTTCCTACATCTTCCTCAGCAGGTAGAAGGAACTATCGAACTGAAACTCCCAGCCTACCATCACAACTTCATGTTATTTCCTGGTGCTGTTACTGACATAGTGTCTATACTCCTAATTATCTTCTTCTGGCAGCCCTTGCTGATGACATCTTTGAAATGGAATCCTTTAGATAACTGCCTTTTTCATTCTCTGCTCCTGCTCTTGGATCTCAGCACTTCCAACATCATCTAGAAGTTATTGTTTCTTCCATAAATCTGCTAGTTACTCCTACACTGCTCTCATAGTCCTGCAGTTTATACAACTGCCCTGTACTGCACAGCTCTGAGCAATGACCACGCAGACCATTCCTTATGCAGGATGCAAAGCCCACCACAAAGGGCCATGACCTTAGAAAGGAATTGTTTTCATTCAACTGCAGCCTTTCATAAGTGGGTTAAGAGTCTAATGGGTAAATGGAGGTCCTGGCCCTGGAGATATTTCTAAGATCTTTGAGAAGCCTGTTTATCAGAACTTGAAAGAAATCTCACTGTGGCCTTACAGTAAATCAAATGATCCCTTTCCCTGTGCTTTCATTTATGGTTTGAAACATTTACAATAAGCCTGTTTTCAGAGACAGAAACAGGTGGTTGTGGGGGCGGTGGATAAAACTCAAAGCTCTTTCATGAATACAGCTTCAGAGGAAATACGGTAAAAGGACTATGACTGACCCGCACATGAGAACATGAGATAAAACCGGAAAGCGCAGCCCAAGCTGGCTTGTAATAAGCTCAGCCTGATAGTGAGCATGGTCTTTATTTGAAAAGGTTCAAAAAGTTACAAAAATCCACAAACAGCAACCCAGAATATTGGCTGTGCTGCAGCAGCTTCATGCTGACAGACCAGCATGTGGGAACCATAAATCCTAACACAGAGAGCTCTGCATGAAAATCAAATCCTCAGGTGATGCTGGCCTTAAACACTACCTTGCAGAACATCTTTCTTCCAGTTGAGGAAAACACAAATATGGATTGCTTAGGTGGTCTTTGGAAGCCTCTGGGCACTTACACAAAGCAAAGATACTGTATGTCTTCTCTGCTCTGGGCTGTCAGTGAGCAGCCAGGCGGTGACACTGCCAGGGGAAGGTGAGCACAGGTTGGACTCTGCCCAGAATCAATTCCACAAGGTGAATATTTCTCTTCAGTGGAAGGTATTTGCAAACATTTGGTGCTATCAACTCAGGAATGTGAGAATACAAACAAATTGTCTGTGTCCCAACACCATGGAAGAGTTACCTCCAAGAAACTAGCAACTAAGATAATGCTTTGTATCTTCTGTGACCTAGAAAAGGGAGCACAGCTTGTTCCATGCCAGGTATCTATATGAGATACCAGATCCATAAGGTTACTGAGGATTCCACTCACAACTTTAAAAGTCTTAAAAATTAATCTCTCATTAAACATTCCCCAAGTCATATTATGGGATAAACTTTGCGCTCCAAATCCTCCCTGCACTCCCCTGAAAGGCCTTTCCTTTCACATTGTAAGCTCTGCGGAAGAAGAAATGCTTATTTTTGCACAGGCCTTAGTACTAAGCACCCTGCCTTTATCAAACATGTTGGAATATGTAAACAATGTACTTTTTAGTAGGATCAAAATTCTGATATATTTTAAGTTTGGAGCTGCAAGACACATGCTGCTAACAAATTATCCAGCAAAAAGAAGCAGTGCAGAAAATGCAGATAAGAAACATCCACAATTCCAGGAGAAGTCTACAAGTTTAATGCAGAGTTTGTTTGTAAAAAGAGTTAACACTCAGGAACAACAATAAGAAAACATGAAATATTGTATCATTCATGAAACAGTACACTCAGTTGTGCATGCCTTCATAAGAAAAAGCTGCACAGAAAAGTCAGAGGAATATTTTCTTTTCCAGCCTCACATTAGGTTCGTAATAAATAAATTTGAACTTAAAGGCTGAATTGGATTTGGTCTAGAGAACCACGCAAAGCAGCACAAACCCTCTGGTAAGTCCTAACATAGGCTGGCAACAACTCAGGCCTGAGTGTGCAGGATAAGAAGGTGCCCTGTATCTGCAGGTTCCCTCCCAAAGGAAGCAGATGGCTGACACAGACAGAGGACAAATGGAAATTCAGTTCAGTTGACCTCCACAAGCAACTGTGGCAAATCGCTTTAATGCTGATGCTGGTGGTGCTGCATATATTTGTCCCAAGCAACAAGCAAGACTCATTTTCACTGGGATGTTAAGGCCAAATGTCTCCCTACAAACACCCTTTGCCAAAGGCTGAGTCCACCCCTGAAAACTGATATGAAGAGGACAGGCAATGCCAAACTGAGAGAAATGCTGAATCTGCATCAGAGGGACGGATAGGCGGGGACAGATCCTGGGAACGGCATGAGCCAAGTGGCACGGTGCTACACAGAGTACAGAGTTTAGGATGCTACGTTTGCCCCAGGTGGCAAATGTCACAAAATCTCCAGTGTTTTGAGACATTTACAACTGAAGTTGCTAAAAGCTTCTGATTAGTATTTTGAGTGTTTTGAAATAAAGCGTTCGGTAGAGCTGAAATTTATTAATTTTGAAAACTAAGCCATCTGCCATTAGCTGCTTAATTACAGCAGAAAGAGTTATGAATGAACAACGTGAAATACCTTCTATTTTTCATTACAGGTTTTAGTTTGTTTGAGCATTTTCATTCCTTGATTAAAAAGAAGAAATATGCAGTCATGTTATGCTATTCCTTCAGCTTTGCTTTCTTCTTTTCAAAACGTAAAAAAAAAAAACAACAGAAAAGCAAAGAACAAACACTTCCATCCAAAACCAAAAGCCTAAACCCTAACTGCGCAGAGATAAATTTCAGTCTCTCTTTATAAAGCAGCAATGAAAACAGTCACCACTGTAGATGAGTAGGGAAGAAAAATAATCAAAGAAAGATGTTTTGTTTCTCAATTTATTATTGCATTTAATGTATTTCCCCCCCAGTGGGTTGTAAATCACTTGCTTTTTTTGTGCTTTCACTCATTCTAGCTATTTCTGAATCCAGAGCAAAACCCAACTTGAAACAATGTGAACTTGATGAGTTTACTCTGCTTGAAACAAGGAAGCTTTTGTCCCATATGCCTTAGGCAACTTAAAACACAATGCTTCTAACCTCCTTTACCATGAGACCTTCAGCCAACATTCCCCATGGTTTATGACAACTGAACTAACAATTAGGCCTGAGGCATTCAAACATCATATTTGAAATAGAGGGTGCATTGACATGTATGAACCCTGCAGTGTGCCTGCAGTTGTCTCCCGCAATATAAAGGTACAAAGGTAGGTTTAGATAGAAGTTGCTGCTACAACCAATCATTTTTCATGGCGTCTTTTTCACTCTTGCTGTTTTGCAGAAGGGAGTGAAATTTAGAAGCTGCTCTATATAGCATGAGTTTTCCTGCATTTTGGAGAGGGTAAATTTACCATTTTTACAAAAGTCTCCTTCCTTCCACATATGATGTCACAGCACTAGCTAAACCAGTCTTCCACAGGGTCCCAGGGCATGTTTCAGCCCTGAAGCTGTTCCCTGTTGCATACTGATAAAGAAGGAATGCTGCCTAACAGGCTTACCCTGTAAAGAAACTGTCTGATACTGCAGATTCCCACAGCCTGCACTGCCTGCTTCACTGAAATTCAGAAGCCTCGGGTGCTGGTGTGAGTAGTCAGCAGCATTCAGAGAGGAGCCCGAGATTTTCTGAATTTGTGTTACCTCTCAATGCATGGGAGTACCAGACAGAGGGAAGGCTAAATTCAGGTGCAACCAGCTGATTAAAGTGGAGGCCATAAAGCAGGATGAAGCATTGTTTCTTCACGTGGAGATCTCTGGACATACTTGAAGATCACTTAATAGACTCCAGGGGAAGCAGGTGGTGATGTTGTTGCCAGCTTCTCCGTACTAGCTTTTCCATGATCATTCCTGCCACATAGCAGTGAGGACTGCAAATAGACAAAACAGTTCTCTGGGGAAGGCTGTACCTTGGTGAATGGTTGCATGTAAACTATTAACAATATCATTTGGGTGGTTACCTGAAGAAATAATTGTTTTCAGAATGCCGAAAAGCCATATTGCAAGACTACAAGACTGAATGGATCACTAATAAACAATATTAACACAGACAAGGAAGGAAGTAAAAGTAATCTACAGTTTTAATCAGCTGACAGATCCACAGAGGTGATGATTGCCCAACACTTGCGGGAAACTGAGGCAAAGAGAAAAGCCATAAATGCTATTTCAGAGCATATACCTAATCAGTGATAGAGTAATACTAAATTACCCATTCCTTATGTTCAGAGTGCGATCATAGTGACATGCATCTTTTTAGTTAGTAAATGCCTTGGAGATCTCTGCTTCCTGCCCATCTGGTAATAGGCCCTGGCTGGTTTTGAAACCTGTATAATGTTTCATGTATTATGTAGCATTCTTCAAAGGCTCAACTTCACATGATTATAGCAGAGTGGCTGAAAGTCCCTGATTTTTGATAGCAGTGAAAAATACTTTTTCTGGTTTTGTGCATTGCTCAAATAGTCAAAATGTCTGTATTTTTCATATTGCAGTCAGATGAAACATTTAGATACCAATTGTTTGCTAACAGTTTTGTGCAGGTGAGTGCAAAAAGCCCACCTGATTCAAGTGGAATGTAAAATATACTTGTTGCACCATTTTCACATGTAACTGTAATTCGCTCAGCATGACATCCTGGAATTGAACCAAGTGGCTTAAAACATCTAACCTTCAGGAATCCTACCACAGCAGACAGTAACAAAAAAAAGCTCCCTAGAAACACTGGAAAGAAATAAAACAGAAAGAAAAGCAGACTGAATAGATGACAAGCATTTCTTAACTCTTCATTAGCTTTTCTTTAATGCGACCCAAAAGTAAAGAAACATCTGACACATGGGGAGCTGTATTGCAAAACCATTTGACAGATAAAGTACTTCAGCAACCAGATATCCTGCAATGATTTGACTTTTGTCATGGTTTTCCATGGGGTATTCCAACAGACACTAAGCAAACTGGCTGACTGTTACACAAATCAACTTCATAATCTTTATTCAGTATGCTGCAGTTTATTCTTCCATTTGTTAAAGCTGTGTCGCGCTGAAATGATTCATCATTTTAATTAATATAAAGGGGGTAACTGAGAATGCAATGCATTTCTTAAACACACTTCATGCAACAAAACTTCCAGGCATATCCTTATCTTTTAGAAGGTGAATCATTACAGTAAATTATGCAATGCTGAAACTGAGTGTCCAAAGTCAAACTCATGCTTTTGTACTTGGATGGACCGAGTTGCAACTTATCTATTATTGCCTTTTTACTCTGTGTGAGGCTTTGTTTAAATCACCAGTGCTGTTTGCCTGCTAGTCTTGTGTAGATGAAACATGTAGCAGCTGCACTGAAGTCAGTGACAGCACCTCAGCTCTTAAGGTTCCTGAAACAAGTCTTAAGTCTTTTCAAATCATTGATTCTCCAGGAGATGACAAAGAAAGCAAAACAGTCCCTTTGTAATGTTCAAGAATCTCCTCGGTCTCTTAAGCTGGCAAACAACTGCCACTAAGTTTTTTTTTTTAGCGTGTGCCACTTTGCTGGGTTGTTCCCAAGTGAGTGGAAATAGCAGTAACAGCAGATGAGATTTATCTGCAACAGAATTATCAGATTTCCTACTACAAGGTCTTGGAGGCAGACAGCTCCATTCTACTCCAGCAGAACCGATCTGAGACCTGCTCAAGAGAGCAAAGTCTGCACTGCAGCTTCTATTTAACAACACCCAGAGCTTTTTCCTGCTGCACTGCACAAGCTACTGCCTTTGCCTTCTCAGCTACTCTGCCCTCATATGCTGCTTCTTTTCAGTTATTCTGGCACTGGCAAGGGAGCTGCTTAATCTTCTGGACTGCTATGTCAAAATGCTTCACCCTTGCTCCTCCCCTCCCACAAGGCTGTGGCCATACACTTAGAATTTCTGCTTGTGACATCAAAAAAGCCGTTTCCTATCTCTTCTTTTTCTTTTTCTGCTCCCCATTTTCCAAACCCATTAAATCAATGGATTTTTTCCACATATGGACATATCTTTCTCCATGTTTGGATTTTATAAAGGAAAAATCTAGCTGAGCAAAACTGATATTGTATAAATAAAAGAAGGGATGAAGCAGTGTTCGCATAGGAGGATTAAACTATGCATTTTATTAAGCTTTGCTGACCTTTGGCTTACAACTGCACATACCCATTCCACTTCTTATGAGCATTTATAAAGATTTTTTTTTTAAAGTTGCTGTTTTTACAAACAGTCCTTAGTTGACTGCCTGAAGAGGTTATTCAATTATTTATAATACAGATGCAGAAAAGCAATGTATTCTGAGGAAGGCATACCATTGATTAACACATTTTCATCCTTATCGCTGCCTTTTTCACATTTTAATCCTGTTGCCAAGGATGTTCTCATTAATTAATAACTTGAATGAATGTCACATATCATAGGGTTTTTTTGCGTTTATTTTGAAATACAGCAGTCACATAGACTTTATATATATATTTTATTTTTCTGCCATTATATGGGCCAATAAAGTCTAGGATATGTACATTGCTCTGTGTGAACTTATTTTTAGCTGTAGAGAATTGTATTATTGATATTAGTCCCTCTCCCTAAGTCTAAAATGACTTATTTCATTCAACTCTGCAAGTGAGTTGCTCAGACTAATCAGTCCCAAACCACCAATTCAATCATTGATAAACTCATTGCCCTCACATGCTAAGCCAAAAAATTTACCAGTTTGCACTTGATAGATGTTGATAAAATTGAAAATGTAATATTTGAATTTCCTATATTATAAAATAACACAATATCAAATGGACAGTCTAACTGCTTAATTCATTTACATTGAGTTCAGTGAGGGTACCCTAGAATAACAGTTCTAGGCATCTTCTTGCTGTCTCTGAACAGTAAAGTTTATCTGAATGTCTGTGTTTGTATGGCCCTGCAGGGCAAGTGCTCTCAGCCTCCTCTTCATTCACAATGGGAAAAGTGTGCTCCCTCTTTTCTGTTCAACTGTTTTTCCCTGAAGGAGGGCTTTCCTGCCAGTATGGAGCCAGACAAAATTTCTTTGAGAGAGGGGTGGTGAAGACACCCTTTGAAGTCAGGTATGAACAGTGGGCTTATATAAATATATTATGCAAAGGAACCGATTTCTTCCTCCTTTGGTACTAATGAAGGTTTCACTCTCTGGCAGAGTATCTAAAGGAAGCTGATGAAAGAAACCTTTTTGGTAGATTTTGACAATGTTGTTTTGATCTTCCATATGGAGATTAATATTTCTAAAAGTAGGTTCTAAATAGATATAACATTTTGATTACAAGCAAGGCAACAAATGCGTTTTGGACCTCTGTTAATTGATGACAGAAAGGTGGCAACAAAAGACCCAGGGTAAAAACCCCATGCATTGCTAAGTGAGAAATGATGAATTTCATTAATTAATACCTTAAATTTATTTAGGGCATCTTATTACAAGCTCTGTATTCTCTCACTAAGTATTTCTGATGTCTCAAGGCGCAGGGATGATGTCTGATGACCACTGACATATTAAGATATTATAGTATTAATGAAGCATTTAAGAGGAATAATATTGCCAGCATAATTTCAAAGCATTAGTAACAGTAAACTCTACTGATTTTTATGAATTCGTTGGGATTGAATGCATCAGAAATGACCTGTTAAAAGGCCATAACTCAGTTCAAAGAAACTTCTAGTTCCATACCTCATATATGTAAAAAAAAGAAGTAAAACTAAAGCATGAAAGATATCTACTTTAATAAGTGAACAAATCTGATCTAGTTTTATATGTTTTCTAAATGGGACAAACTAGTTCATTTTCACTTGAGAACAATTGACTGCAAATATTATTAAAAAAAAATCAGCTGGTTTTGAGTTGCCTAAGCAGAAAAAGTACTTGAAAACATAAAATTTACTTTAAATAGTGCAAAAATAGGCCAGACTTACTGAAACTCAATTCATGACAGAATATTTCATCCATGTACTAAAACCTTGGGGTCTATTGTCTCCTCTGTATATTTGTGAAACTCTCAGCAACATTTCTTGGACACAAATGATGAACTATATGCCCTTCTTAGCTTATGTCTTAAAGACAATGGTGTTTGCTTAGAATGTACAGAGCTGAACTGATTCCCAAATTTGAAGTCAAAACCAAATTTTTCCCCTCCCCCTTCCCTTCCCTTCCCTTCCCTTCCCTTCCCTTCCCTTCCCTTCCCTTCCCTTCCCTTCCCTTCCCTTCCCTTCCCTTCCCTTCCCTTCCCTTCCCTTCCCTTCCCTTCCCTTCCCTTCCCTTCCCTTCCCTTCCCTTCCCTTCCCTTCCCTTCCCTTCCCTTCCCTTCCCTTCCCTTCCCTTCCCTTCCCTTCCCTTCCCTTCCCTTCCCTTCCCATCAGTTTGTTCCACACAGACAGTTTTGCACATACAGAAAGGGAATGTGGACATCCTCACACTTCGGTCTTCCCTGTTTTTCTTCCACTTTTTCTTTAAGCAGGAACTGTATGTGTGTATCAAAGAAACTCCACTTCAAAGCCGCCCTCCAAAGGATAAATCTCAGCCTCAGAAAAAACATGAGCAGTTAGAGTCTTTGAAATAATAGATTCAGAAAGCTGAAGGTCTTACAGCATCATGGCTTGGTGAGGTAAATGGCAATATTGGTAGCACGACCCTAGAAAAACGAATTGCACTCCATCTGTTGCAGTCACTGCTGCTGTTCTGACCCTGCTTTCTTCCCAGGGGAAGTGGCATGTTAACGACTCCTCCTGTACAGGAGACACTGCAATCTGGAAAACAATCAGAGAATTGTGGGGCAGATGCATATGTTCCTGTGAAAGACCAGAAGGGTAGACTGTGAACTGCAGAAGGAATGACAAAATCCCTTTCCGAATGTCCCTGTGGAAGATGATGACTCAAAATCCCTATTCTAACACAAGTTCAGTACCCTGTGCATAAGACAGAGCCTGGTCCTCTGCCCTCAGGTCAATACATCTATGTCCTCTCCAAATATTATGCTCTGTTATGTTTGCGTGGCAAGGTTTTGGTAGCGGGGAGCTTACAGGGATGGCTTTTGTGAGTAGCAGCTGGAAGCTTCCCAGGTACCTGACAGAGCCAATGACAGTGGACTCCATGCTGTATCTGCTGCTGGACAAGACTGAGTCCATCAGGGATGGTGGTAACACCTCTGGGACAATATATTTAAGAAGGAGGAAAAAAACCTTCTGGGGTGGAACAATAGCAGCTGGAGGACAGGAGTGAAAATATGTAAGAGAAACAACTCTCAAGATACCGGTGAAGTAGAAAGGGAAGGAGTTTCTCCAGGTGCAGAGCAGAGATTTCCCTGCAGCCCATGGGGGACCTCATGTCAGAACAGCTGGATGTGCTCTAAGGAGACTGACCACAGTTCCTGGCAGGATCTGTGGCCCATGGAAAGAGGAGCCCACACTAAGGTAGGTTTATGGCAGGACTTGTGACTCTACTGAGGACCCATGGTGGAGTAGTCTGTTCCTGGAATACTGCATCCTATGGAAGGGACTCCAGAGAGGAGTGTGAAGTGCTTGAAGAGCTTTCCCCCTGAGGAGGAAGGAGTGGCACAATGTGTATGTAGTGAACTGATGCAATCTCCACTCCTCATTTTAAAATTCAGTTTTTATCTATCTATCTATCTATCTATCTATCTATCTATCTATCTATCTATCTATCTATCTATCTATCTATCTATCTATCTATCCTATCTAGCTATTATTATTATTATTTATTTTAAATTCATAATAAATATTTGGTAATTGGTGAGTGATCTCTCCCTGTCCTTTTCTCAACCCACTAACATTTCATCATGTATTTCTCTCCCTGTCTACCTGACGAGGGGAGTGATAGTGTAGCTTCTTGGGCACATGGCACCCAGCCAAGGTCAGCCCACTTCACATTTGTTTCTACTATGTATGAAACACACCTGACTCCTCAGTATCAACAAATATATTTTTGGAATATTTCACTTCTATTTAAAACTTTTCTTGATCTTTCATTCTGATTAAAATCTGCAGCATGACGTTAATACCAGAGTTTTAATTAGCTCTATCTTATTTTTGGGACTTATTAAATGAATCTTTTTATGCGTCTCAGTGCTATGGGGCTACTGCAGCTTCTTCCCAGCATGTGATAAAATATGCATCACTAAAGGCTGTAAATTACTTTTTCCACCTACCCTAACAAAATTGCGGCTTCACTTTTTTTGCTGCTGATATTCAGAAAGGCAACTGCGTTGACTTCTGCTGATGTCAGGAGGAGAAACTACTGCAGGCAGGGCACTCTGTCTTGTTTGCCTTCCCTTACTGCTGTTTCAAAAGCTTTTTTTGTTGTAAGTTACACATAAACCGACATCTTATATGTGCTTTCTTTTCTAAACTATCGCTGACATTCTGACATTTAAAGATGAATCTTAATAAGCAGGAAAGGCTACTTTTTCCTTCTCCTGTCTTTGGACATAATTTTTTTCTGTTTTTTACTGAGTGAGGCACAAAGCGGTTGAATCAATCCCAAAGACTACCAAAATTTCACAAATAAATTTTGGGTTCATGGTCCATTTGCTGTGGTTGTATTTACCTACACATCCTGCCCAGATATCTCCACCAAAAGACAAAGACAAAGGTTTGAAGTGTCTCTGTGAAGTCAAGGTTTCTCTGCTATTTTCCATGCACAGTGAAACAATATTGTGTGAGCCCTCCAGTGACACCACAAGTTGCCATCTCACTGAATAAGCTCATTTAGGATCACCAGCTTGACCCTGTAGTCCAAAGGCAGAGCTTCTTGAGATGTGAAGTAACTCTTTCTTGATGGCCACAGTAAGGTTTCAACAGGATAAAAGGACAATCACTCTGCCTTTATATAGTTTATGACAATCTAACCCTACACATTTTCTTTCCTTGTAACATCCTGTCTTTTGCTCATAGGCTGGACTGCAGTCTCTGAATTTGTAGTCACTAACTTTGGTCTTTGTTAAATGCCAGTCAATCCTTGTGCTCAGTGCAGAATCATTATTTTCCTCATAGATTTTTCTATAATTCTCCTCACTACATTATCCAAGAGCTTTGCAAGCACTGCGTTTATCCTTATAATCTCCATCAGATGAAGTGTTGTTATTTTCCACATCTTCGACAGGGAGGGATAGGTCATGGTGAAATCAAAGTGTTCAGAAGAGTGCATTAATTGTAGGTGTCTTTTAAATGAAGGAGGAGCTGACTTTCTCAAAAGGATTAGCTTTGCTAGGGCACATTACAAGGTGCACAACACAGATGTCATTGATTTTCCCAGCAAAAGAAATTGCTAAACATTTCCATAGTGTCTGGTGGTAAAAATATCTGTGAGTACTCATCATCTCTGCAAGCTATCCTGTACTTGATGGCATGTGGACAGTAGGGCATCTGTGGCTGAATTTCTTTAGAGTCTTTGGAGAAGGTCATATTTAGCAGTTTCATGGCAAATGTGGATGATCTTGCTCTTTCCTCTCTTTCTTTGTCTTCCCTCCGATGAAACAAGGAGATAAATGAGTGGTCTGTCCCTGCTGGCCATACCCACTTAGAAAATGTTAATGGCAACTTCAGTGTAGAATTTCTACAAGTGGCCTGGAAAACCTCCTGATCTATTAGGACAGGAAGAAAAAAAGAGAAGCAAAGTTGTTCCATAACTAAAAGATAATTTTACTATTCTATACTGCAGGGACCTAAATGAATAAGAAAGCACCCAATTCCAGAAGCTTCTACGGGGATTTTCTTTCTTCCAATAAAATATGTATGGGTCTGATTAAAGCCTCCACTTGGAGTCTGTAGTATAATAGATATTTTTATGTTGTCTTTGAATGGATAACAGGCTCCTGAGGCTAATTCAGTCCTAGTGGAACATAAAACACCAATAGGAAAAATATTTAGAAAAATATTTGGGTTTTCCCATGTTGACATTGTAAACAGTAAAATCACTGAGTTGATTCTTCTACTGCAAAATAAGACCTATGCAAAAAATGCTAAGTTCTTCTGCCTGCCTTCTCCACAAAGAGGCAGGAACTTTGTTTAAAATGTCAAATACTCAAAACCTTCTACTCCTACCTTATGTGGGAGCCCTTCATAAAAAGTCCACCTGAACAAACAAATAAATATAAAATTCCTCAAAAGTTTCACTGTATTTCTGAAACATTGAGGTACTCTTAAAACCAGCACTAACATCCTAATGTTGCACACTGGTTTAGCATTTGGATTTGCTTTACTTATAGTGGTATTTGTCTAGTGGCTGTAGAAACACATTTAAAGATTACAAGGCAGCCCCAAGAAGTTCTCACGATGAATTGCAAAAGTTGAATGGAAAATCTGAGAAAGATGGACACTGAAAACAAACAACTAACTCCCAGAAAGAATAAAATATTTGCATAAATTTGTGGCTTTAAAGAAAGTCTATGTAACCTGAATTTGCATAATCTAAATGATGAGAAAAGTCAAAGAGACTAAAGAGTGTTTAGACATGTTGGTGCCAGGGCTAGCTCTTAACTTGCACAAATCACTTTGTGAGAAGAAATCCCATGTACCCTGATCCTGGAGCCAGAAAAAGCACTAAGACAGATTTCCCAGAAGAAAGGGACAAAAGGTTGTAGTCTACTGGGGAAAAACTGCAACAAAAAAGAGACTTTGGAGATCTGCGTACCAGAATCTAGAGTTTAGAGTCACCAGACACTGCTCTGTCTCGAGGAACGGAAATACAGACATTGGTAGCCTCGATCCTTATTGCGTGTTTAGGGATCAATAGGTGAAGACAAGTCTGTTCTAGTCATAACTTTGTTACCACTGAAATGCCCAGGATTGTTGAATCCTCAAGCTGACAGCAAGACTTGGACAAAGATGGGGAGCTGCATGTCTGCCAGGAGCAGAAAGGCAGACAAGATCTGCAACCATGGCAATGTGGGCTTAGAAACCCTGACACTCCTCCAGTGGCTCTCTATTCACTGCCTTCAGTGGCAGGACAGAACCTGAACTGCAGTTTCCCTAGGAGCACTATGAAAATGAGAGCTGTGAAGGAAGGAGGGAAGGAAGGGAGGGAAGGGGGGAGGAGAGGGAAGAGAGGAAGGGAGGAAGGAAGTGTCTTTGGAGGAGAAACAGGCTGTGTTTCAGAACCACAGATATTCACCCTTGTGGTTTTCACTTTTTTTTTTAATTTCAGGGGTTATCCAGATATAAGTGTGGAAAAAAAAGCAGCACTAGTAGCACTTACTTAACAGGTGTCAGAGACTTAAAAATCGAGAGGGTACTGGGACCTCTGTTTCTTCTTGATTACCTTTAAAAATAATTTAATAATATTACAATTCAAACTTATGAAAAAGTATAACTTGTCAAGTTTACCCTTTCTGTGAAGAATGTAATTGGCTAAAACACCTTACAAATAAACAGTTCGTGTTTTCAAGGTCTACTCTGTATTGAAATATATGAACAGACAGCATAGTTCAGCAAAAAACTTGCTGAGTTGCTTTTTAAGATTTAGAGCCTCCCCGAGGAATGCTGATACTATCTTTAAACAGAATCTCCATTTCTGACAGTATTTCATGCATGGGGTCACGATACAAAATATGTACTGAGCTTCTTTGCCAAGGCTGGCAAGTGGAAGGACTCTGTTTAAGAAGTCTTCTGCTTAACTGTAGTATGCTGTTTGTATTCTTTGGTTTGCAGTTACGTATTAAGTAGTGACAGCAGAGGACCATGTTTTCAAAATAAAACCAGCCACTCCTAATTATTAGAGCAATTTATGGTTGCAGTGGCATGGCAGGTACCATTCAAAGGTGCATAATACCTTCCTTCCTGGTCCCATTCACACTCTGAGCACCTGTCAGCTGACTGCCCCTGTTTTTACTGCTCTCAGCAATGTCCACATTTCCTGTTTAATGGCTCATATGGCTACTTATTTTATGATGTTTGTCAATTTGCTTGTTCCCTGCTAACGAGACCCTGGAAAAAGCCATGCTCCAGGCATATCTACAAGTCTTAGTTCAAGTAGGGGTATGTTATTGTGTCTTACTTGAAAAGTGGCAGGTCACAATTTGTATCTATTGATGACAAAAGCGTGTAGATGGGTCACTTTGGGACATGGTTTTAGAAGGCACGATGGTGCAGGCCTGACAGATGGACTGAGTAATCTTAGAAGTCTTTTCCAACCTTAATGATTCTATGCTTCTGTGTTGAAAAGTGTACATTTCATGAAGGAAAGAAACCAATTTATCAAAGAGGGGCTGCTATCCCTTCTACAAGTAAACTTATCCAGATTATAGGTCTTCCTTTTACCTACACATGGAGGAAGATTTCTTCAAAAGGCCTTATATGAAAAACCATTTTTAGTCATGTGGAACTGGGTTAACTGAAAGTTTGTCAGTGATGATTAGTTCAGCAACCCAGTAAAGTAATGTGTACAGCAAATTTGAAAGTTGGAAGATGCACCTGTTGGCATTTGCCCAAAGGAATTTAAGGGCTGCCTGTGCTTCCAGAGAAATGTTAAGGAGGGTTTCTTCACAAACAAAACTGAGTAACTATCAAAGGAATTTTACAGTCTGGGATAAGAATGCCTTTGTAGTGGTAAACTGTACGAAGACCTGATCAAAAGAAAACAGTGTTTATACAGTTTAAAATAGTTTTATTAAATTATTTTTTTTCTGTGGAAAACTAGTCTGTTAATTTTAACGAGCCTGATAATTAGACAAGAAAGTCAGTGGTAAGTCAGTGAATTTTCAGGGCAAGGGTCAAATTTACAAAAACTTGGAACAAAGTAATTTTAATAAGGTTTTAAATAGGAAAAATGTAATGTACTACTTACAGTAAAACTCCTACTATTTTTAAAATCAAATCTTTTTCAAAAAGAAATGATTAGAGTGAGAGAGCAAACTGACTCACTAATAAGAATAGTTTCCATCACAGTATGCATTGAGAAACAAGTTAACAAGACAGGTGATACCTTAGAGGGACAAAGGTTACGGGGTCATATCACCCACCTATTTGAAGCAGAGAGTAAAATCAGTCTGAAACAAAATTGTTTTAGCATATATTAAAGGCAACTGGCTTTGTCTATTTTACATTTTTAAAATCAGTTAATTGGCCTGTCTTAGTAACACATCCTTTATTTTGTGCAATCCAAGGGCACAGGTACATACAATTTGTAGGCATAATAAATAATTTGTACTTTCAAAGTATCTTCAATCAGAGGATTTCCAAGTACCTTACAAGCAACTAATGTCTTTATTTCACAATATCACTGTGAGTAAATCTATTACTTCTCTTCATTTGAGAGATGGAGAAATGAGATGGCTTGGATGAAGCTCACCTTTTTGCAGGGGACACCACCCTCCACTTGCACCCTTTGTGTGGGCTCCCTGAACAGTAGCCAGCTGCACTCTCCTGCCCTAAGGCTAATGACAACTCTGGATTTAGATATACTGTAGTTCTCGTATAACCCAGTTCAATGATCTCACCTTCATCACACTCTTTTTACCCTAAAGGCAAACTTTAGGCTCCAGAGACCTGTTGAATGTGGACTGACCAGCACATGCACAGAACACAATGTTTGTAGTCACCATTACTATGTAATGAGATAAATATCGTAATTAACAAGGGTAACCTAGGTGACTATAATAAGGTGTCTTAGTCAAGACACACAACAGAAACGAAAGTTTTGGCTCCCAGTTTAAAGAATGTTTCAGAACAGTGCACTCGGTTCAGTGAGCAATCATATATATTACATTAAAGTACATCTGAACACTGGGCAGCTTCAAATTCGCTCTTTGGGAACTGAAACCTTTCAGAAAATATTTACTTTGCAAATACAGCTCATTTACCATGTCAGACAAGGTGACTCTTTAACATCATGGCAAACACTAGAAATTCCAGTATAATCACAACACCTCATTAAACATGAAAAATAACCTTCATGCACAGGCATGTTTTGGTTTTGCCAACACTAGCAAAGCCAATGTTTCAGAATCTGATGGGCTCAATGAGCAGCCCTGAGGATGCAGGAATATAAGATGGTGAGGATCATCCAGCCTTGAGAAGATTGTGAAGAAAGCTATGAAAGTTGGGAAGGGCAGGAAGGTGCAGAAGAGAGAAATAATTTACTGAGAAGATCTGATTCAGAGGAGCACTGATGCCATTCCTGAATGTGAAGAATTAAAGTACTTTCTTACAGACTTTGTTTTGATGGCTTCACACTGAAGTTGACAGCATGGGAATTACTTCCATGTTATTGATATTTAGTTAAAAGAAGCATTAATATACATAGTATAATTGCATATATAACATATAAGATATTATAGAAATATCTATAATATAGTATACGGTATATCGTATACAGTATATAATATATCATACATCATACATAATACATAATATAAAATATATAATGAAAATGCAATTAAACCCTGTACTAAATAACACAGAATTTAGTATATAGAATATAAATATAATCTGTTCTTACTTTACAAAATACATAAAGTAGCAGAGAAAAAAAATATGTCAAAAGTAGTTTCATTTTGCACTATTTAAAGAAGGTAATTTTTCCATTTCAGAAGTATAAAAGGTATTGTTTAAGTAGCATTAATGACTCAATGTTCTACCAGGATCAAGATACATGCCTCATCATCAGCTGCAACAGAAGTACTCTGACATGACTGTCCTTTTCCCAAAGATTCACTGATTCCCCCAACAATCCTGTTCCCACAGGAACAAAATATCAAATCCAGGTATTCAGTCTTCAGAAATGCTTCAGAATGTACCATGATGAATACGGAAATAACTCGATTTTGCCCACAAATGGCTAGGAAAATATAGTATTGCAAAATGTATATATTGGTTGCACCCCTGAATTAGTATTCAGAGCCTGTCTAGGCCTGCACAACACATCCATCCTCCCCCACAAAAATGTAACTTATTCTTGTCCACAAATCAAAGATCCAGCCTACAGATTTGGACAAGTAACCAGGAAGATTATTTTAGGTTAACTGTAAATGTAACTGGTTCCTGGCTAAAGAGCCTGTGTGCATTCATTTGTGTGTATTTGCATATAAGTAATTTATTGGCCTATTCCCCTGCTCTACAGCCATCTGTAGGAAAAATGCAGTAACAGAAATAGCCTACTGTGTATCGGTTTACATTTTCAACCCCAGTTTTGACAGCGCAATCAGCTGAAACTAATCTTTCCAGAAAAGCAGAGATTCTCACTTATTTTTCTAGAACCTTGTCATGAAGAGAAAATCGAAGGGAATCTTCTGCAGCACAGGAGTCCAAGCGAACAAGATAAAATCTATCATCATTAAAGGGTTCACGCTGCATTAAATATTAATCAGCTATTTTGCTGTCTATATAAAATAGCAGATAAAAATTATTTCCGGGCAAAAAGGAAACAAATTCAGATATAGACAGCAACTGTAGATGCTTTCTTGCATCAAAGCTTCCCAGTTTAAAGGTTTCATTTACAGATAGCCATATTTCAAACCACACAACATCATATGACATTTTCTCCTCATTGTTCTTGAAAGTGGTCTGTCTCTTTTATACTGCTTTAAACTTTGTTTCAGAGATGATTATTCAGACACCTGAGCTATCTACACTCCATACATTGATCTCTGTTGCCTACACAGCCGTGGAAATCACTTTTGTGAGGTATGTTATTTAGTTGTATATTTATTTTTCAGTCTTTATTAAAACTGTTGCATTTAGGAAGAGATTAGTTTTTTTTTCCTAAAAGTATTAAAATTGTGTCCTAAAAGCCTGTTCTGCTTTTTTTCTCCTTTGCATTGTATTTTATTACTATTTTTTTTTGTTTGCTGTGGAACTCTATAAAACATGCTCAGTATCTTTTTATCTCATGAAAACAAACTTTCTAGTTTACCCAAGGTGATAAAGAATCTATCAGAATTTACTAGGTTGTAAAATTTTAAAAACTTGAAAATACTCATTGTAGAGCTTTACATTAGTGCAGAGCTACCAAAGAGAAAGGGATTGAGGTTTTAATCAGTAAATCCCAGAAATATCCTTACACTTCAAAATGGTTTGGGATCTTTATTAGCAAGTAGTATTGTTCTGTATGGTTAAATCTAATAAGTTGAAGCACTCTTAACCTCTTTTCATCCTCTGAACAGTGTAACAGCAAAAGAAATGAAGAGTGTGAAGAAGAAACTATAAGGATGTTTATAATGTGAATCATTCAAGCTGAGAAAGTAAGAGAGAGCAGTTTGAGAAAAAGAGCAAGAGATTTTACTTCTAGCGGAAGTGGGAACAAAACCGTACACTCAGAGGAATTTACCAGGGAAATCAGCTCCCAAGGGCTGAAGTACACAGAAGCTGCATGTGGAGATCAAGAATTAGGATCCAGGAATTAGGATCCAGGCTGTACTCTCCATCAGTCAGATTTGCAGATGAACAACTGTTATACTCAGATATATATTTTTGAAAGGGCTATTTCCTGATATTAATTACAGGTGTCATCAGATTTCAGTATAATAATCATAGCATTGCTATTTATCTCCTATGTGTACTTACAGTATTTGGCCACAAATGCCTAGAAAAATTGTGATAGAGTGTTTATGGTGTGCAGTACAAAGCTCTGCAATTTTCTCGAATAATCAGAATGAGTATCTCTATATTAACCGATGACTGTTCTGATTTTCTTTGCAGTCACCCAGGGCTTGAAGGGAATGTGTTGAAGGACTGTACATTTTCTAATTAAAAACCCCATTAGATGATTACTGCTTATTTTCATTAAAGCCTGAAATTAATCTTGTAGCAAACTGCCTAGGGACTTCAAGTGAGTAACTGAATGCTTGCCTTTGTCAGTGTTCTGGATGACACAGAGTATTTTCTAGGAAGAGGTCAGAACCTACCATCTCTTCTGGACTTGCTGGAAGCTGATAGACTGCAGAGCTGGCTTGGAAATAACCCAGCACCTTGCTGGAGTCTGCTGTACACAAGAAATCAAACACAAACACTGTGCAACGAAGTTTGTTGATTTACTTCGCATTTGACGTACATATTAACTAAGCAATTGTGGAGCAGCTTTCCACCTTCAAACTAGAACCTGAGTATACACTGTGGCAGAATTTGGGTCTGAATTTAGGCTTCATATACTCAAATGGCATCTGTTCCACAGTGTAATGGTACTGTTCATATCCTTCTCACCTTATTCATGTTGAAGAGTAACAGTACGACGTGGAGCAAGCAGTTTTTTGCCCCAGTGGTTTCACAGTCACAGTTAAGAAAGTGATGAATCATGTTAAAACCAGGGATTAGGAGCTCTGTCAGCGTAGATTGTTCTAGTCCTTGTAGACCTGAGTCAGGGACTTTGTTTAAACAACTTCTTCTTCTCCCCAAAGAGATTAAAGCTCTTTATCTCTCTTTGGCCTGCAGCAGAAAATATTTTCTGGCACTCATAGTAATACTTCTGAAGAGCCTGTTTCTAGGGTAGTATCAGATCTCTGATTTAAATACTGCTGTTCTCAGTGAAGCAGCTAGGGAAAGACATAACGAAGGTCTAGCTTCCTGCTTACAATGCTTTTAGCTTCAGGTTCAGTTTATGGGTGTCAGACTTCCTTACCACCTCCAAGCTTCACTGTCTAAAGTGGACACCTCTCTTGTCACTCCATCTAGTCTAGATTTTAGAGAATAAAGTTTAAACTGTAACGGGTGCTATTTGAAGTACGTGCTTGTGAAATGGTGTTGGCTACTGTCTGGGGGTCGACATGGGGAATTTCTTCACATATGAATACATTTCCCAGTCACGCATTAACTTTGTCAGAGTCTCAGGAGACAAAGCGGAGGAGGAGTAACATTTGCTAAAATATTTGCGATACATCCCCTGATCAGATGGCGACAGCTGTTTGCAATCAAAATGTATCTCTCTCTATTGAGCGTTCATGTTGTGAATGCAGAAATGGATTCTGCTTGTAATAAAATGAAGAAAATTTCTTCCAAAAATAAAAGCCACAGAGAAGCTGCCACTTTCAGTTGTTCCATGAGTGACGCAGAGGCGGTCACCATTTCTGTTTCTATTAGAAGTGGTAAGTTTGCTTCTCCTAGGACCAAGAACCTGCCACTGTTATTACAGGATGCTCTTGAGTCTCAGGATACAAAGAAGCCTTGTTCTTCCATACCAGCTCCTACATTTCTCAGGGCTTCCACTTGCTCCTTGGCAGAGAACATGGCTGGATTAGCCATGGCACTTTCCGTGCAACTCCAATGTCTATGTCTGGCAAGAACACACAAAAGGAAATAGTTTCAGAAGAAATGCTGATCTTGGATAGGGCTCAAAGACTGGGGCTTTTTCTTCCTTTTCCCACATGCACCTCTAAGACTGAAGAAAGTCTCTTGTACCGTAAATGCAGAAAGCAGGAGCTACTTACGGGTGGTGCTGTTTGCACCGGGTTCCTAGGGGAGTGATTTCCCTCTGCATGTGAAATCTGGATGCTTAAAGGAGCACTTGTATCAGATAGTTAGGGATACATTTAGGATTGGCAAGTGAGAGATGAACGTACTACAAAGGCAAACATTTAGTCTCAGGTACATAGTGAGATTCATCATGGTGGAACTGCTCTTGTAGAGATTCTGAGATTCTGAATGTAAGTCCTGGAGAAAGGTCTTCAGTAGCAGTCAACAGCAAGACAAGAAAGAGACAATAAACAGTGGTTAAAGAAGACACAGGCTCATGCATATTTTACGTAAGAATTGGAATTAGTTTTAGAAATGTTCATATAATTAACACAATCAAGAACAGAACTTGTGCTATTGTGTTGTTTGTAACACGACAAGAAATCTGTTCTATTTAAAAATAGAATTATTATGTTGTGTTCCTGTCTTAAAAAGATATACAAACCACGAAGAACCTGGCACAATAAATAGGAGCGCTTCTGAGGCTGCTGTTAGAGAAAACCAGAGCGGCACATTTTGCCAAGATGCAAGAGAAAAAAGCAAATGAGTAAAGTGAAACGGCAATTTTTTGTGTTTGCACTGACTATTCATAAGTACCTCTGATTGTTTGCTCAAATGAGTTTACCTTTAAAAATCTGAGAAATGTCTTGATTTAAATAAGGTCTTTCGGAGAAAAGGATAATTTTTGCCTGTGGTTAAACCTGTTCACCAACATCAAACTTCCATTACAAGTGAGATAAGCTATGCAGAAAGTTAAAACACATTTCATTGTTACTATTTCAATTTCCAGGTCCAAAGGAGAAACATAAGATATGTAACCTTTGAAATAAAACTGAAAACTTATGTAGCCACACAGCATGTGCTTTGTAGTTTCACTGCACCAGTTCAGAATAGCCTAAGACAACAGATTTCTGAACAAAGTCTTATAATAATTCTGCTTCAGCTTTTATGTTGCCAGCTCCATTGACAGCTGGAGACAAATTAGTGTATGGCAAAGAAGGCATCCTCCATTTGCTACTGTAGTGAGGATCCCTGTTACAATACATAGGAAAGCAAAACCCACATTATTTATGTCTTACATCTTATATGGCCATAGTACCTAAAAACCTCATTCCAGAATGGAGTTCTGCTGAGGAGAAGTCAGAATTACACTTACCGTATCCCATGCTCTAAAGAGGTCACTGTGCAGTAGGAGTTCTTATGAACTGGTCTGGATATTTCACATCTGCAAGAGGAGAACGTGCCATTTGTCCTTTTATGTGCCCCACCATTTTCTGGCTCATTGTCTTACGATTTCTGGAAATGCATCCTCCCACTTGAAACACCAGAACAATAATAAGTACTATCATGAAAGTTCCTTCACCTTTGAAAATTAAGGATTCTTATTTTATTGAAAATAAATAGACATTTCTTACTGATAAAGCCACTGGTAAAGCTTCTATTGTTATCATACACCAAAGCTGCTCTAAACCCACAAAGACAAACAGCTACAAAATGATGGGTTGAGTAGATTAAGTTCACAATGCACACACATCAAAGGAATTTCCAACTAAGCATACAACTATACTGCAAATACACAACCACGTTTGGGAAAATCTTAGGACCTGCCACTTTTTGGGTGCCAGACTGAGAAGTCTAAAATAGAGCAGCAAGTGTTTCTAGAAGATAAAAGCATGTTGTATCAATTCTGCAGCAAAGACAGAGTTACACTCTCCAGTGGAAATTGCGTTCCACTTCCTCTTTAAACGGAAATATTCTGATTAGAATTTGGGACTTTAAGACAGTAGTGAGTTAAAATAGGGTAGAAAGCAGCACCTCAGCAAAGAAGAGACAGTCCAGAAAAGAGGAAAGGGAAAGGTCTGTGAAATATAAACCTATTGATAAGGTGTCTTTTTACTTCTGTGCTTCCTGCTCTTCACAGATAGCAGCCATCTTCTTGGAACTAGGGCTATCAGTTTTTAGATATACGGACAGTGCACACCATGGGGAGGGCCTCAGTCCCCAGATAAAGTATTAAGTTGCAGAAATAACTGCATAGAAAGAACATATGTAATAGCAGTTTTATTGTCTGGACTACTACCTCTATCTCTTCAGAGACTATCTGACTTAAAATCTAGTAATGAAAGGATAAAACAGTATTCTTTTTAAATTAAATCATGTCATAGAAATTTCACTGCAAATATAGCTGGTCTTTTAGGCCTCCCCAGAAGATAAAACTTTTTATTTCCTCTAGAACTGTTCTGTTGATGGATTTTGCTTTAATGCACAATGTATCAAAATAACAATTGCCCAGTACTTGGCAGGTGCAAACCAATTTGTTCAGTTTGGAATGCTTGATGACTTTTTATGATGGCTGTGACACTGCATTTGTTTGACTAGTGCACTGAACATACAGTAAGAAAGAAGCCAGAAGGCAAATTCATGACGAAAGAACTGATCTGGAAAGAAAATCGTTGATGTGGGTTGTTTGTATTGGTATTCTTTACTGATCAGACAATTCGAATGACTTTGTAACAGCCATAGGCATGAAAGTTATCCAGCCCATTACTGACTTGTATAGAACATTTGCAATAATTGTGTACGTCCCTTTCTATTTATAAGTTTTTTATAAAAATGTAACATAAAAAGCTTTTGTGTTAAAAATTAAATATATTAAAAAAAATTTTAAACCATATATTTTTAAACTACTTGTTTCTCTAACAAAATTTTACATTTTTATAAGGTGAACTTCATACCTCCATAGGCACCTATCAAGTTATTTGTATTTTCAGAGAACTTCCTTACTTCTCAATTCACATAGTGCTGAAAGACAGAAATGGCGAGAATGATGTATGTATATCAAGAAATATTAAAACATCGTGCAAAAAACTTCGAGAATTCTTAGCCAACTTGACTAAACAGGTGTAAAATTAAACCAGTCACACATGCCCATTTGCACAAATGAATTTTTAAATAAATTTTCCTAATATTTTGTTTAACTTTCCAGACACATTCACTTGCACATTATTTTAGTAATGCAGTATTTTTCCCCAGTGTGACTTTGACAATCTATTATTCTATCTTCCATTAAGACTTAAATCCACTTCTCACTCTCTACTTTGAAAGATGAATGTCTCCCAGCTTCCAATGGATCCTTCCTTCTTTTAAGCACAAAGAATCAAAATCTCTTTCTTGTAACAATTGCCTGAATGTATTCACTGGCATGACAGTGGGTCCTGATAACAGATGTGGCAACAGCTGATGAAATCTTTTTTTCGTATTTGAAATTGATGCTTGACTCTATGTACAGCCAAATAAATCCCTGGTTTTGCAAATAGATAAATTCTTGTGGATGCCTTTGGAGGTGCTGAAGAAATACTTGTCTTTCTCTTTTTTCTCTTCACTTAGTGGTTACAACGCTACAGTGAATTAATTACCTGAGCTATCCTGTATCAAAAGTTGTGTTCCCTACCTTGTCAATGACTTGGGGAAATTCTCAGGGGAAGTGAGAGCACAGGAGTGCTTACAAATTTCTGAAAACCTAGAGCACTTGCTCTTTTTTGCAGGATGGTTAAAATCAGATGGAGTCTCAAGATTTTCTGAAGCAAGCTTAAATTTTCTCAAAGTTGAAACACCTCCAAGATATGCAACAGAGAGGTCCAGGATCTAGGAAAGGAAAAGTAGGAATTTATCACACATTTTTGATGTCTCCTCTTTCTTATTCATTAAAAGAATGAGCTTTATAGACCTGGAGTGCCTTGTCTTCTGAAGAAAGTTTAAACTGAGCAAAAATGTTTAGAAAATTCTCATTTAAGACTACATAAAACTTACACTTAGCTGTTTGTGTTGATGTCATTCCCCATTACATCTCTTCCTTTCAATCATGCTCTCAAACTTCTCGTTAAGTTTGGGGGGTAAAATTCTAGTTTCAGGTTCTTATTATATGCTACTAAGTCAAAGATGCTTGCTTGTTACAGTTTTTAGTGCTTAACTTATAGCAGGGCTGGGACACTAACAGGAACCAACCAAAAGCCTGCCTGTTTCTTAAGATTAACTGTTACTAAACTTCAGCAACACACGTGAAAAGAATACCCCCTCAAGGACAGGAATTCTGATGATCTTGTTACAATTGGTATGGACAACTTTCTGACTAGCCTCTGGTTTCTGCAGGGAATGATATCCAAACATTTGTGGTCAAGCTTACAACATTCTAGGTGCTGCCTTGCAGTAGATAAGCACCTTATACAGAATTTAGAACCAACTCTGTAGCAGAAAATGAATATTCCCTCTGAACAGCTACTTCCAAAAAGCAGTGGGTGTCTGGAATCATAAAGTTGAACCACAAGCAACAGATCTTTGACGGCTTAAAGTGTATACAGAAGAAACTCATGCTGGTTTAATTCCACCTGCCACTCTCTTTATTTTACTTGCCCTCCAGGGAGTAAAGCATCTGGAATCAATTAAATGAGCCCATATTCTGAAAGAATCTCTCAATAACTGTTAAACACAAACATGGATTTTCAGGTACGAGCTGCAGATGTTCTGGTTAGGGACAACAGAAGTTCAACTCTTTGCCTTCTGTTTACCAACCTGGAGAAATTAATCTCTTTATGAGGGTAACGTGAGTATATAGACTGGTATGTAAGTGAACAGACGACTCTCTACATAGTGTATAACAAGTCATTTTACCCAGAAGGGTTGAAAGCATGTCTTGTGCTTTCTTTTCAAATGCATTTTGATATTCAAGAGCAAAAAGAGGAGTGAAAGAACTAATTACATGAAACTAATGATTTCCGAGGTTAATCAGCTACTTTTTTTTTTTTTAAGTCCTGAAACTCAAAAAGATCTGCCAGCCATTTGAGGGAGGTGATTGTCCCACTCTGCTCCACATCGGTGCCTTGAGTACTATGTGCAGTTTTGGGCTCCACGGTATAAAAGGGTTCAAAAGCTACAGGAGAATGTCTGGAGGAAGGCACTGGAATTGGTGAAGGATTTACAGGGGAAACCATATGAGGAACAGCTGAAGTCACTTGGTCTGTTTAGCCTGGAAAAGAGGGGAGACCTTGTCACAGACTGCATCTTCCTCACAGCAGGAGGGGGAGGAGGAGCTGGCACTCATTTCTTCTGCCTGGTGACCAATAACAGGACTCAAGGGAATGAGAGGAAGATGTGTCAGGGAAGGGTTAATTTGTATATTAAACAAAGGTTCTTTACCCGGAGGGTGGTGGAGCACTAGATCAGCTCCCCAGGGAAACAGTCACCAAGCCTGACAATGGTGCAGAAGCATTTGGACAATGCCCTCAGACACATGGTGTGAATGTTGGGAGTGTCCTGTGCAGGGACAGGAGTTGAACTTGATTCTTGTGGGACCCTTCCAACTCAGGACATTCCATGATCCTACATTTCTCAATTGAAGCAGCACATAAGGTGGCCTAGCATTCAGAGGACAACTTTCCACTGTACTCATGAATGTTTTTTTTGTATTTTCATGATAAACATAAAGCAGATGATAAAATTCTAAGTTCTTAGCAGTTTGTTTCATGCTTTATCTTCCAAATCCTGAAAGGTCTACCAAGTTTTAAGCAGGCATGTATATAATTTTTGGGAAATGTTGGATTAGTTTCTAAGGAGCCTAAAACTCATTTCAGTGTCTTGTAGGGAAAACATCAGATTTTTATTCACAGCTTTGAACAATACACAAGGTCAGGCTGATTTTCAGTTTACTGGGTTGAGTTTTTGTAAATGTAGACCCATCAATACTCTTATGAAACATACATAAATGCCTATCGACTTTTTCAGTACAGACCAAGAAACTGAGATGTCATAACTCATTTACAGGTCACAATACAGGGGCCCCTATCACAAACACAAGAGCAGTAAGATAAGTTGAACATTTTAACTATATGACCATGCCTCTTTTCATTTAACTTCTCTGAAATGAATTACTGAAACTGAGTAAAGTTTATACAATGCCTGCAACATCAGAGATTTCATGAGAAATTGGTATTTATGCAAATAAAGAATATTTTCAGGAACAAGAACTACTTTCAACATAATCCACCATTCTCTGAAACATAATAGACAGTGTCCTTTTATCAAGAAGTACAGAATCAAACTCCTGAATAAAAGTTATTATAATAAATAAATAAAGTAATGTTATTATAATAGGGCAACTGACACTGAAATTCTGTTGTATTTGAAAAATCAAAGGCCATATAATTAGACTGAGAGCTGTGAAAACTGTAATAGCCATTGTATGACATTTTACAGTGAATGGGTAGTATCAGTTATCAATACATTCTATCAGATAATGCAATACTGAGATTCATTATCACCTTGTCCACTCTGTTTTTTTACCCAGATTCATATTTTCAATTATGCAAAGGAAAACTGGGCAAAATCCATGGCTTGTTGGGAAAGGAAGTGGGGAAATCTATGAGAGGAAATGTGTAAGGTGTCATAGATAAAAGAACTTGTGTAGCACTGCATGTGAAGTTCAGGGAGAACCCTACTTCAGCTCCCTAAACTCATTTATCAAGTAACAATGTGCATTTGCATTCTTAGAGAGTGACCCTCATGTTCTCACATTGTGCATGAATGATTAAGCCGCAAAATATTTAGTGTATTAAAAAAAGTCTCAGCAAGTCATAGGCTACATAAATTCATGTAGAGAAATACTAGCTATTTTCCTCTTAGCTGTTACTATAATAATTTTAAATACTAGAACTGCTATAAGGAAAAGTAAATAAAAGAGTCATCTTCAGGCATGTTTGTGTGGTGATCTTAATCAGTTATGCAGCAAATAAAACAAGTTTCCACACAAAATGCAAATATCCTACTTCATGTCTCACCAATGTGATTTTTTTTGCTTCTCTGGAGGTATGACTGACTGGGATGAGACAAAGCACACATCTAGTGTAGTCTGTTCAGGAAATGTGGAGAGACACTCAAAGGAAAAAAAAGGATTCAGTTCAGTTAGTGCTACAACCTCTTGATCCAGTGAATGTTAGAAAAATAGCATGAATTACGGAAATGTAACGGGTGTTCTAATTTACATCAGCAGTCAGGCTTGTGGGCCTGTTCAACATGCCAGGATTGCCAGGAACAAGTTTTTTTTCCAGGAATGTCTCAGGACTCGGGAGGTGGAAGCTACTGCTTGGATGATTTAGAGCTCGCTTGTAAATATCTGCCACTCATGGGTAACTCCTCTCCTGGCTAATATCACGGGCTTTGGAAACAGAGGACAATGTAAAGCTTAATCATTGTGGGTAGGATCCAAGATCAAACCTTTTCACCTTTTCTTTCTTTAAAGGAATTTGTCCTAAAATAACAAATCTCACTGTTGTTAAAATTAAGTCAGAGATACTCCACATGACTTACACAACAGTGTCAAGGGTTTACTCAGATCTGGGGGATTATGTACGTCCCTCTCTTTCCCTTTTTAATCAAATTCATTAGATTCTATATAAGCAATTTTCTCTTTTCTTTTAAAACATCTCAAAAATATTTTATCATTTCTAAATGGAATGTCTGGTCTGTGTGGCCACATAGAGGAGGAGAAGTCTTGGCAAGACAACTGGTATTAAAAGATGGTATATAGTTTAAGAGAGTTTGAAAATTCCAAATACAAACACTCATTTTGTAAAATGGGACTGCCTTTGGAAGTGACAGCTATGAAGCCAGCCCTGTGTTACAGGGTTTTTAACAGCTCCTGGTGTTTAAGGTGGCCATGGCAGCCTTTAAGGAGTTTGAAGCAAAAAAAAACAGGTTGAAGAAGTGCTTGCAAGAAACTGCATGAAGTCAAGCCAACATAGCAAAATCACAGGCATAGCTCTGCTAAGTCCAGCTAATACACAATCACTTTAACTTTACAAGTTCTGAATCCCCTTATCTTGCTGTCCAGAGTGTGACAGTTGAAAACAGTGACCGTACTCATACTATTACAGATTTTATAGGCATAACGTATTTCTATGACATACACAGCATATTAAATGTTAATATTCACTAGCACTAGTACTGGGGGGGGGGCACCTGGAGCCATGCAATCTCCAGATCTTGCTGAGCATGGTTAAAGAAGAACCTTTCGGGCTGCAGGGCTGGAGACAGCTCTGGGTCCTACTGAGGGGTTCACAGGCAAGAGCTGAGCAACATGTGGTTTTCCAGATGAGAAAGCACAGTAAAGAGAAGTGGAGGGGAGTGACAGAGGAGTGAGGAGAGGAGAAGAATCGAGATGAAAAGTGCAAAGGCAAGAAACTGACAAAGTGATGAAGTCGGAACATTTTAAAAATAAAAACATGACTTAAACCTTTTGATTTGTGTACTGTTTTCATTCTTCTTGCTATGGTTTTCTCCCACTAACATCTTCATCCTCAAACGTCTGTGAAGAGTATGTAATTCCACTCATGCAGATAAGCTGAGGGTCTTTTCTGATGTCCCCATCAGTTCCTTTTCAGGCAGCATTTTCTCTCCAAATGACTGGCAGGAAGATACACTTCTAGGACAATACAACACAGTATTTGATTATAATTTCTCCAAAGTATTAGTACAGTCCTGTGAAAAGTGATCTTCATCCAAACACTAAAAACTTTCAGAAGGGTAGGCTGTCTAGATGTCAACAGCCGTGTGGTTTTGACAGTCCTGCCATGAACCACTGTCAGCAGAAACTATTTATTCATTCTTTAGGTGTTACACAATCTGGAGACTTGTCCTTGTTTAATTGTCATTTTCAGAAAAAAAAGGACGAGGGAGAAGGAAAAGTAGTTTTAGCCAACAAAACAGTTTTCTCTTTTCTGGGTTTAAGAAAACATTAATTCTTATCTGTTCTCTACAGTTCCCAAGAGACCATGAGGATATGTCTGGTCCTTCAGCTCCTGATATGCCCACCCTTCAGTACCTCCAGTGGGAAGGAGCCAGCACAGCCCTGTCACCCACCTTGGGTACAGCATCTAATGTGTGCTCCAACATAGATGCTCTTGTGTCACTGCTCTGCAAGCAGCTATGAGAAACAGCATTTATGTGCTACGCAGTGGTAGAAGAAAAGGAATGACAAACCCAGTATCAAACTAAAACTGCCAACAGCTACAATAGCTACTCTTCCTAAGACTTAATTCTCTCCTCTGCTGAGGATGAGGCACATAAAACACAGATGGTGACAGTATTTAATAGACAGGTCAAGCAACAAATGTAGTTGCTTTGCATTTTCTTCAACCTCTTTATTTTTTGCTACATTTTTAAATTAGAGTTTTAATTACAGATGAGCCATTTAAAGCAATAACAAACTTGCTTTCTCTTTTTTTAAATCGTGCTTATTTACACACCTTTACATTCCCCAGAGCTATCAAGTGGTAGATGATAGTTCTAATTACCTCTTCAACGCACCATGGTTGTCACATCATGGTTAACTTTTTTTACAGTTTTGACCTTCTAATCAGTTAATCAAGAAGATAAGATGATGCAGGGTGTTTTGGCATCATTTCAGTAACTGCTCTGAAATAGTTTGGGTGACTGCAAGGGTAATTAAAAATATAAAGACAATAAATTCAGAACTGAAAAAAACTATAGGTCAGTGTTGCTTCTGTAATGACATTTCCACAGTGCTAAAAGAAATTATTGTTAATTACCAGGTTATTACCATACTTAATTCTGATAATTCTAGGCTATCCAAACTAAGTAGACAAGCACAAATAACAAAATTATTTTGTTCCTCCAGCAAGGTGGCAGTACTGTCCCTGTATCATACATTCTAGGAATGCTGTATTTTTCTTAATGAATGAGATTTACCACCTTAGAGCTGGTACAAAGAGGTTAAAAATTTTACTTTGAGACATCAACTGGTCTCTTTCAGGGTGGCTCATGCATATGTAAGCACTTGGTCTGTTGAAAACATTCCTTCTAGTGTTGTGACAGTTCTTCTTTTCCTTCTTTAGGACCAATCTGGCAAAACAGGAGGTTATGCCAAGCAGAAGAAGCCTTTACTGACTACAGAACTTTATAGCTCAAAAACTCCAGGCACAAAATCTCACCCAGACTACAGTTGGGAAGAAAATATGAAAACTGTTACTCTAGGGGAAAACTGGGTAGTAGGCCAAAATGAATTCGTTTTCATTATGACTAATTCAGGAAAATGTCTCTCTCCTGGAAAGTGTTTAAGCACGTGCCCCTTTGATTTCAATGGGAGTAGAGGGAACCTTACAACATCTGAGTTGGCAAATTTTCATCTCAAGGGTGTGTTTTCATATTTTGAAAGTATACACATCTTTTTATTCTTTTCAGAAACCACGTAGATGGCTTTTAAAATACTGATTTGAATCAAAACTCAAGGTTAGATCCTGTAATATGTTTATGCATATAATTATTTCTCACTGTTTTTTACTCTTTTATAGAAAATGAGAAAAATAAGATTCTTTAAAAAAATCATGTATCTGCTCTAAACACTACTGAAAAGAAACCATGATTTCTGAAATCCTCAGTTGTTGTAGGATAATGGAACATTTCCCTGGAAAAGAACTGTTTTTACTCCTCCAAACGTCATTGAAATATTCCTAGGGTAAATGTGAACAAGATGTGACCCTCAACATTATTTTCTGTAAAATCAATAACAAATGCCCTTTCTGTTTCATAGTGCCAAAGCAGACAGTTTAGCTATTGCTTTTTTCACTTTTTGTTACCTTTCCTAAACTCTGAATACAGTATATTTTCTAGGTAGCAGTTTTTCTTGTCGTCTTAGTAGCTTTCTTCACCAAGAGCTGCTGACAGTCTTGTCTCTCCCTGCTCAGGTAATTTTTCCTGTTGTTCCAGTGTAAATAATGGAACAAGAACTATTTCACTTTCTGCTGTTCTCCTCCTGCTGCTCTTTTTGTGTGCATGGGCTGAACAATTCCTGAAACAAATATGGCAAAGAGGAGGCGGGAGGTGGTGGTAAGGATCTGTTGGTTTGCAGCAGGGGCATGACTGATTTCCAAGAATCCTGACACTCTCATTGTTCTTTACTCTGTATACTTCTCTCTCTCATTCATCACTGATTGAATCAAAGGTACTTTTCACACTTTCTTAGACAGTAAAAAAGCTTGGGTAGAGAAGAGGTCAGTCTAGATTGCACTGTATCACTTGAAGCTCCACTAACTCTACTCGAAAAACTCTTTCCATTCAGTTGAACTTCAAACTGGATCCTTAAAGATTCTGTGGTGTCAGGTGGCCTAAGTGTTACTATCTTGCTCAGAAAGCTGTCTTCAGGATGTCAGGGGACCTACAACATTAAGATTATTTTATGTGGTGTTATAAAAGGAAAGTAAAATTTAAAATCTGTGCAAAGAAGTAAGGGTTGATATTGAAAAAATAATGTGTAACATAGAGTAATTCTTCTAGCCCCTCGCTGTTACTGTTGACAAATATTTTATGCCACAGGACAGTTTTTCATTATAAACCTCAGTAATGAATAAAATGAGATATGAGGAATCTTGAATATTTGTCTTAGCTGTAGAATGTAATTAGCTTTCGATAAGTGGGACTCCAGATCTTAAAAAACTCTGAAACCTAAGGATGTGACACTACAAAAGAACTGAATTCTCCCTCCCAATTTAGTACCATAAACTACTCAGTTTAAAATTTTCTCTGCATTACATTTTAGAAAATATTAATTAAAGATCTAGTCTTAAAATATCTGAAAAACATCATTAAAATGTATTAGCCTGAAAAACCACAACAAAAACCTGGAGAAATAATTGATCCCTGAGAAATTTTGAGGAAGTGTGTTTGGGAACAGCAGAGAAGTTTAAAGTTTAGCTAAGATACATTGAAAATTCATTAGATCAAAGATTTCATTACTACAGATGAGTTTTGTACACTTCTTGCATTTTATCTAAAGATAGTGTCAGATATCTGAGCTATATCCCTTGGGCAAAATACTGTATCCTCTCCTTGCTTAAAATTCTTTGTTATTTTTTTTTAAAATAATAGATAACCAGCAAAGCGGCCTTGCTTGTATTCCCTCTCTCATCTAATACCCCTGTAGATTAGTGCAGATTGCAAATCTGGAACAAATGATCCTCAGTCTAAGCTGTCACTTGCTGAATAGGTGAATTGGTGCATATTTCTGCCTGCAATAAGTTCATAAGCAGGCTAAAAATACCCACACAGAACTTTGGAATACAGTATGTGGAAAGCATCATAAGATGCCATAAGAGAGTACATTTCAGTCATTAATGGCTGAAATTAATCCAGTACTGCTTAATCGTACAGCTTTACTGTCCGTTGCTTCAGTGTGCCAGGTGTGCAAGCTGTAGAGCAAAGATGAGGCAACTACAGTTCTGCAGCAGAATGCGCTGACTTACATGAATTGGAAGAGGGTTTCTTCCAGAGTTGGTGCTTCAGAAAACCACATAGTTATTATTTTTCATTGCTGAGTTAGTAGTTTAAATCAGTCAGTATTTTAAAAGAAATAATAATCACTTAGTTGTTGATTTAACATTAAACTGTGTTCAAATATTTAGTTCAAAAGACAATAAATTTTGAGTAAAATACAGGCATTGTTGAAGTTCACAGCAAATACTCAACATCCTCAGTATGATCAGGTGTGAATGCTGCTCTTTGATTGAAAAATAGCCCTTTTTCTCTTAAACACAATGATCCCTATGGGCCTGTCCCAGGCACCTTGTGCTAATTATTACACATCTTGCCCAGATAACATCAGTAATTCTGGCTAAATCACTGACATAATTTACATGGGAAGAAAAACTCAATTTAGCTTCTTTTCCTGATCTTTCTTTTTGCCAAATTTGAAAATCTGGTCAAAAACCCCAAATGGTTTGTCATGTTTTAAATGAAGCCCCACACAGCCCCTCCCTTACTCCTTGGTGGGACAGGGGAAAGAACCGGAAGGGTGAAAGTGGGAAAACCCATGGTTCAATATAAAGACTGTTTCAATAGGTAAAATGAAAGATGTGTACGCAAGCAAAGTAGAGCAACACTTTCATTTGTTACTTCCTATCAGCAGGCAGGTCGTTAGACATCTCCAAGAAAGCAGGGCTCTATCATGTATAGCAGTTATTTAGGAAGACAAATGTCATCACTCTGAATATTTCCCTCTCCCTTCTTCTTCCCCAGCCTCATATGCTGAGCATGACACCATATTGTATAAGATATCCCTTTGGTCAGTTGGGATCAGTTGTCTCTGCGGTGTCTCCTCTCAACCTCTTGTGCACCCCCAGCCCACTGTGAGAAGCAGAAGAGGTCTTGGCTCGGTGTAAGCACTGCTTAACTGTAACTAAAACATCCTTTTATTACCAATGCTGTTTCCAGAAGAAACCCAAAACATAGCCCCTCACTAGCTGCTGTGAAGAAAATTAACTCTACCCTAGCCAAAACCAGCTCATAGTTTTATATTTTGTTTCCTGAAAATGTCTTGAAAACTACAGTCATTGTATTATGATTCCATTATTTGGATAACAGTCCATTTTATTGCACAGCAAATGACCAGAATTTACATTTCTGTATATTCGCAAGTTCTTTTTCACAATTTATGTCTGATTTATGATCATTCCCATGTGCTTCAATGGAGTTAGATAATTTTTCTAGCTTTAACCGATTTTCAAGACTCTATGCTCCTTTATAAAAGGTTTTACACTTCGAATGATCTTGGTTTCAGCGTTTTTTTGTGGCTTTTTTTTGAGAAGGCCTATTTTGTGATTAGTAGCTGTAAATGAGTGTGTATAATTACATACTCCCTTATAGCTACAATGTTTGCAAAACTAGTGTAGTATATTTTGAAAAGTGCGCCTTTTGCTCATTAAAATGGTAAAAGTTTTTCTGGGCATAGAAGCCATGTTTTCTGTGAGAGAAAGTCCGGACAGACCTGAATGGCATTACTCATTCAGGAAATCAAATAGGCTTTGGGGTGTATTTCCATGAGAAAGCATTGCTCCTTACATGGGGAAAGATTGTGGAAAGAAGTCTGCGCACACTCAACTCCTGACATGTCTGACATGTTGATTAAGTTCTTTCAGGAGTAGAGAAGTTGGTCGCAGCCTCCCACTAACACGTTAGGTGTTTTTTACTCTGCAGTTCTATGAGCAATGCATTGGGAAATAAGGGAGTGTTTGTTTTACTCAGGGTCTTTTTGCAGAGAAGAGGCATGAGATATGTGTCAAAAACAGTCTGCAAGCTCTGTGCTTAAATAAGAGGGCCCTCCACTAAAGACACTGTGTAAAATAGCAGCAAAACAACTGCCTTTGGAGTGGCACCAGCACAATTGAGCCTTGCCCATGCTGTGGTGCTGGAGACTGAGTGGCGCTTCATTGCGTGTGCTGTCCTTTCACTACTGTAAAATTGTGATTCAGCTGGGAGGTGGGCGTCAGAAGCATGAAAGCAAGGCAGGGATGTCTGAGTCCAACCAGGAATTTCTGCGTCCAGACGGAAGTGGGCTTACCATTTTGACCGCGAGGAGCCTCCTGCTAATCCCAATGTGGGCAATGTGGTCCCAGAGACACAAAAGCAACAAGAATGGTGCTTGCTGGCAGCAAGCTGTAGCTAGCAGGCTAGGAGACAGCTGTGATTTCAACAGATGGTTTGACTTGTTCTGTCTAAAGCACCTCCAACACAGCCATGAAAAATGACACACTTGGTAGACTTCTGTAACTGAAACCAGTCCCTCAGGGCTTTTTTGGTTAAGCCATGAGCCCTGCAGCAGCATGGAGAGCGACGCTGAAGAAGTGGCTGGTATCCATCCTCACTTGTCTTCTCTCCTCAGGCTATGAATTTTGTGTTGTGCGAGTAACAGTTCCAGCACAGAGCTTCAACCTCCTGTGCAGACACCTTGAAAAACACAGGCACTCTGGTCTGGGGAATAATTGTTAAATAAAGTTATCTTATGGCTAGAAAATACACAGGCATTTTTCCAAGAATTGTTCATCCTAATGGGAAATGGATGCCCTAAGTTTTCAGGAAGGTACTTAGGCAAGAAGAAACAGGATTACAAAGGCAAGAAGAAAAAGGATTACAAAGGCTACATGCTAAAATTCTTCTGCCTCAAGAAGCCTGGTGAAAACTAAGATGTAATACTCACGGGCTCTGATACAACTGAAATGCTATCTTAAGGAGATGGACCAGACAACTATTATTTAAGAAGCCCATGTACAGCTCACTGTTTAATACACAGCCAAAGTAGTTGTATGCATAGGCTTATGACAGTCTTTCCTATCAGAGCAATTCAAATTGTAATGAAAAATGCCAACAATAACACACCATATCTAGATGAACTGGAGTTCAGTGTCCCATTTGTCTGTGACATCTAAATCAACATCTATTGGAATAATGAAAAGAATTTATTCTAAATGAAGGATAATTTCTGACCTTCTACCTAAAGCCAAGAACCACTCTCAGAAACTCACTGAAAATACGATCTTCTCTGCAATATCTGCTAGAAGCAGAAATAAAAAGGTGATAAGATGACAGAGTTTAAGTGTGCCAGTTTTTAAAGGAAGGCTTGTTTTGTTGGCCTGATTTAACTTCGTACTTTTGTCTGCAAATACTAAAAAGTGCATTCAGGACCTAAGTTTACATGAAAAGTTGTAAATGGTTGACTCTCACCGCAGCTTACAGAAAAAAATCTATGCTCAAATACCAAAGATTTCTAAATATGAAGCTGAACTCTGCATGTTATGCATTTTTTTGAGCATTGTTTCTTTAGTAAACAGTAGTGATAGTCTAAAGGGGCTTAAGGAAGGAGGAGAAAATGGATCAAGTAGACAGAAGGAAAAAGGAAGTAATTGAAAAAGCTATACACATAGAATGACCAAGTGTTGATTAATGGCAGTAGGAAGCCAGAGAGTATGATATAGTTACCTGAATAATATCTTTTCTCTTTGGGAGAATTTATGGAGAAAAAGCAATCTCAGAATGGGATCCAGACCTTAAACTTTAGAATATTAATTTTCATTGGGCAGTGGTGCTGCATCCATTACTGTGCCCCTCTGGATAGTGCCAACAGGTCTTGGCTAACACATTTGTCTGTGAAGTTACTCTGCAATATGATTCTGATTAATAGTTATCATATTATAAAAAGTGTCAGGGTGTCATAATGTAACGCTGTCAGCCAGTGTTACCACCTATTCATCACTGGTTGTTATTGCCTCTGCACTACCCTCTGCTCTCAGGGCCACAAACATTTGGTGTGGTCAGGTAGTAAATGAGATCTAAAGGATGATCCAGATCACAGTGAGATGCCAGCAGAGTAACTAGAGTCATGCTCCATCGTTAGCAAACTTCCACATTGTGTCTAAAGAGCAATGTATCTGTGGTTAATACATCTTAAATCAAATTACATTTGGATTTGATTCCTATGAAAACTCAATAGGATGAAAAGCAATATGCAAGGAAGCAAGCTGCAGTGGGACAAAAAGATGAAGTGGTGATGATGCAGTGTCTTCTAATAAGAGTAGGAAAGAACTATCTTTGTTCCAACAGCAAAATCAAGTAAGTTTCTGGATATGAAAATAAAAAGGTTTACAGCGTATAAAAAGACATAAAATATACCAAGACAAGAAATAACAATTTTTTAACCAGAATATACAGGGTAAAATATATGTTTTTGAGCCAGAGAAGAGCTGGCATCACAAGTTCTGCTGCATTAGAGACTGAACTCTGCTTTCACAGAAACGGGAAAATAGTCAGGCCTTCTTTGACCAGTGACCTTCATCTGGCTGTGGCCACCCAAAAGCACATTGATTTGGACTGAGCAGAATTTAAGTGGATTGTTTACTTGAAAATACTTGAATGTTATCCATTAGGAGGAGAGCATTGGGAAGATGCTTCATATGCTGGAATATTCTTGTTCCAAACAAAATCCAAGCTTGTTCTAGGAAACTTTCCAGATGGATTGAGTGTAATGTTCAGGCAGCTTTGCACTGTGCATGTGCATGGCTGGGCCCAAGAAACAGAACAGTCTATGTTCCTTGTGCTTTTTTTCTGACTTATATGAAAAGATAAGGGAAGGAGAGGGCTGATAATGCTGTTGACTTGCGCATCATTCTGCTATCCTCTAAAGCAGACCGTGTTGTGAAGGAGTGAGTGATGAATCCATGCTCAAGACTGTGCCAAAGCCAGAGTTTTCTCCTTAAATGAAGAATGTTTGAAGCCCCAAGTCATTTTCAGCATGCAAAAATATTGATCAGACTGGCTTTATAAACTACTAGATTGTATAAAATGACTTTGACACCAATCGTCATTCTGAGCCTATATGTTTCAGCAAGAGATAAGAAAATATCATAATATTTCAGCCTAAGCTGTGAAATTATTCATAGCTGTGAGATTAGTGATACCTGTCGCCAAGTGAACGATCCAAAATCTGAGGACCTGATTCTGATCACCACCACAAACTATAATTTCTTTATGGAATTACTTAGGAATACAAATATTTGTAGCTAATGTTTTTTTTTTAAAATTACAAAGTTATGGCTCATTGTCTTGATGAAGTCTCTCACGCTTTTCTATTTTTTTCCTTCTCCTTTGACAAGCTAAGGAACAGCTGCATGTGTCCCTGAAAAGTGTGATAATGACAATTTGTTTCTTTCTTTTTTTTATGGAATTGTTACAATCACTGCTAACTGACTGAGCTATTTAATCAAGTACAAACAGGGTAGCAGTGACATCGTGACAGCTACAAGTCTTTTTACGTTGGCGCAAGAGTCTTTCTACACAGATGCGCAGAAATGCAAAAGCACAAGCAACTCTGCTTTAACCCTGAGCAAACAAATTGTTAAAGCAGTCAGTAGCAGCCTGTGACTCATGTAAAGCCAAGGAACAAAGAAGAGGGGTTACAGCAAAACTAATAGCAAACCTGAAGATTTTTGAAAGACTTAGGCCCCTAGCATTTCCTATGGAGGTTTAATTTTGACATCCCACTGACATATTTTTCTTTTAAGGTGCTCTACAGCTAAGTAAAGCTCACTTGAACATCTGTGCACTGCTATAAAAGTTTATAGTGACCTGTGAATTTGAAATTTAAATCAGGTAACATTTCAGGTTATAACTTTTAGATTAAAAAGAAACAGCTTGGCATTGTAAATGAACTGACATTAGCAGAATGGTTGGACCATAACTACCTTTTTTTTTTTTACCTTAAAACAAAAAACATATGGGATTGATGTTAGCCAGTGCCATTTTCTCAGGGTACAATTATATACATCTGTTATAGCAATAAAGAAAACAGTTCTTTAGTAAGATGCATCTGCTGGCAGAAAATTTTCCAAAATTAATATTAGCATATAAACCTGCTCTTCTACTGATTCTCATTCTTTCTGTTCCAAATGTCCCTCTCATTTTTCAGCTACCTCCTGCTATTTTGCTCCGTTTTGCTTATGGCTTCTCTGACTGAGAGCCATACGGATCCAAATCCTGTTCACTCACTCAGCTAGCCCCATCTGTCTTACTGTGTACACTTGGGCTATGTCTTCATTGTCAAAAAGCATTTTTTTTTTAACAATGACATAACTGGATGCATTAGGTAGCTTCCAGTCAAACCTTAATGGAAATGAAGATTTTGGCCATGATGTAGGTAGATGAGGTCAGGCTGTATTGTTAACCTCACCTAGTTGCATGGTGGTAGCAAAAAAAAAAAAAAATTACTCCTGCCTTGTCTCTGTTAGGATTTTAAACCAAGACAACAAATGCGCATTAGTTATTTGGATATAAGATAACCACTTGTTTTTGGAAGAGAATTGAAATAAAACCAGTCAAATCATTATTTTTTTAATATCGTTGCAAATTCATTGGTATCGTACAGTACTTAATTTTTTTATCTGCCAAGATATGAAATTCAATAAATTGAGAGTGCTTTCCAGCTACTGCTCCCAACCATGTGTTTCAGCTGTGTTCTGACTTCACATTGGCACAGATCAAATGCACATGAAAGGAAGTCCTGATAGATATAGACTGTTTGTTAGTACAGAGGATGATGTGGGGCATACCACTGGAGAGAATGACAAAGCATTTTATGCTTATATATTTTTTATCCTTTATCATATTTCTCACACATTTGAATCTCAAGAAGTTGAGCTGCAAGAAGTCTCTGCCACTCAAAAATTACTGCAGGATTTTCACTGGCTTGATTGCTTCACAGACATATATGTGAAAATGTTTACAATGATTTCACATGGTTTCTACACTGAACCTTGGAAATAATCTCTCTACCAAAACTAGATGGCATGAAGATGACACCAGGTAATCTAAAAAATTATTATATCACCACTTACTAAAGGTATGCCAGTCCTAAAAAATTTCTTACTTTAACTCGCCCATTGCTCTAGCTCAGGCGAGGCCCTAGTCAGCTACTAAAATTTTAAAAGAACAAATTTTTCATCTCCAGATGAATTGTTGTTAAACTATATGATACATGAAGAAACAACTACACAACAGATAAAACTATGCTGAAATTATTTCAGTCAACATGTCTAACTGCCATTTTTCAGCTGACTCTGTAACTGATCAAAACTCACACAAATCTTTCAAAAACCCTTTCGATACATTACAGTAGTAGAGATTAAAGTCGTATGTGGCTTTTTCCTTTTGAAAGTACGTGATAAAATACAAAAATTGATTTTTTTCCTTCCAGATGCTACTTTCTTGAGGAGAATCAGGAAATGTAGCCAGGAGTTCCATTGTGAGCTGAATACTCTTTCTGATCACTATCTTCTCTGGAAAGTGACATACCCTCAAAATCATGCAGATGTGTCTCTCTTCCTTGCTCTCTGTTTCTCAGCCACAACTTAACCAAATCAAGCTTCCAATTTAACTTTCAGATTTTCTCCATACCTTTTCCAAGCTTGTTCTCATACATACTTTTAATTTCCACATTTGCTCAACACTACTACTGTCACCTACTCAAAAAGGAGGAACAAAACCCGCAGACTACTTCTGCTTTCAAACTTTTCCAACACAGAACAGTCGGGGTTTGGGTGAGGATGAGCAGCTTATTACTCCAGCAGAGAACTCTAATGAACAGGACTGCAAAGTCAGGGGCTCCATGGCGCCACTGATGGAGGTAAAGAGATGGTCTTCAATACCTGTATTGAATCAATACTAACACACTGTGAGAATGCACAGTGAAGAATAGCAGGGCTAAATGGAAAATATTAATCTTTCATACATTTTGCAGAAGAACTGCCTGAAATGATTAGTAAAATTGAAGGCGTATAAGGCAACAGAATATGTTTTGAAGTATTTCTGTGTGGTGGTCGAAGTGATCATTCAGGCTTAGCACACACAGCACGCTGCATGTTAACCTGAATGACCCAGGATTGCCGCTGTGGCAGGAACAATACAAAAACAACTGCCATGATGAACTGTCCAATAATAACACAAATTTGGCTCAACTGAAAATTGAAAGTGAATTCCAAAACTGGACAGTATGTTTGCATAGGCATGAGCTCCGTAAATCTTGGGTTCAAGTGCATTGACTGCCATAGTCTTTAAAGGGATGAAATTTGCACTAAAGTAGTTTCAAGGCTGGTACTACAGAAAAAGGTATGCGTGAGTAAAAGAACAGCCTACCAAAAACTGGTGCTATTTGCAAGGCCTGTCAACTGTTCTCAGTTCTTTAAGTGCTAAAAAGAGCGATTCAAGTAATGGGAGGAATCCTGGAAATCCAATGGCATGGGCAATATGCAGGCTTCATCTGGACTCCAGAAAACATGAAGACATACAAATTCAGCTTGGCAGGCACCCAAGAAATGGGGGTAGGGAGGGAATAGACCAGAGTTTTGTTATCATAACGTCATATAGAATTTTTTATGAAGATAAGCTACTTATGTAGGGTATATACCTATAAAGATTTTAATTCCTGTTAATTTGAATACGGTAGGGCATTAAGTTTATACTATGTGCACTTGCAGAACAGGATTTCACTCTGCCTGGCCTCTCATATTACTGCTATGCAAACATACTCAACTAACCTTGAGTGACTGAAAGTACCTTCCAAGAACTCTAGACTTTGGTGACAAAGTGGAAATAGTCCACAATAGCAAATAACTTTTTTTACTAATACTCCCGCTTCCTGAAAATATATCAAGCAAGTATCCTTGCACAGAAAATTTCAGCACAGCTCCCTTTGTATCACAAAAAATGTACACAGGAGTGCTCAGCAGTTTTTGCCGTTTGCTAATTCTGTTATATTACAAAAAGTCTGCAGGTTGCTTATCACTCATTACCTATTTCTCAAATATGTGTAACTGGAAGAAAATTAGAGTGAAAGAGTGAAAGTGGAATAGTAAGTGATACAGAATTTCAATAATTAAAGTATATGATCTAAGAGCCAGGACTGACTCAGTGGTCTTAAGAAATGTGTACTGTCATTTTCAAATATGAGAGATATAAAATTGTCCTGTATATATCTTAATCATAAGATCCTTCTAGTTGCTTATCAGAAGAAAATAATATATCACTTATGGCTGGGAAGAGAAAGGAGGAGGGAAAAAGGAGAGGTTGATGAATACGATTGGAGAGACCTAGTATGTAATTATCACAGGAGAAATTTCAAGTTGCCTAATCTTGTTTGAAGATTTATTTTTTTGACCTTGCTTAGTCTCTGCATTAATTCTGTTTATGTTTACTTCTAGCATTAGCAACCTAATCCTCCATTTACATCCGCATGCAGCGCTGAAAGGCACTGAGTTGCACCTTGACAACACGTTAGAATAAGAGCTTCCTACTGTGCTACATCCTGAAACAGAAAAATATTATGACAGTTGCCTTAAGTCTAGTGTTAGGTCCTGATAAAAAATAACTGCAATAAAGAAGTGATAAAGATGGGTGAATATTCAACTAGTTTTTTTATTTTATCTGTACTTCTTTTAATATGGAAGGAGCTTAATGCGAGATGAAAGGACATATGAAATAAATTTCCGTGACAACTGGCTCTGGAGGCATGTGACAAAAGGTGATTAAAAAAAAAGTGAACAACTATTTTTGGTTGCTTGAGATATTCCCTAGCTCAAAATAGGGGGATGATCTATATTCTTGTACATCTCTGGTAGAATGGTAATATTTTTGGTTGCTTTCAGAAACAGTAGACTAGTCTGATATTAGAAGGAGCAGCCAACAAAACATTCTGTACATCACCAGGTTTTCATGAGAGATAAATCAGGCATTCCATCAACATTCTCAAATTTTATTCTTGATGTAAGCAGTCTTCTGATTCTGATGAATCTGGTTTTTAGTGATCATCAGTGATTCTGCACCAGCTCACAAACACATGCACGGCTACTTACTCTGTGGTAGATCTGCTCACAATACATTCTTGTGGATTTGTCACAATTAATTTGTCTCACAATATTTAACCAGAAATAAATGTATCATTTACTCTAGATGTTATGGCACCTTCCAGAATTTGGTGGACTGTAAAAATTCATGACAGTGAAATACAAACTATGGAAAAATCATTCACAGTCATAGAGACAAAACAGTGGTGAAATGTCTTAAAAGTAGATTTTGTTTGAATCAATGAATATTTCTGCATTTCACAGTTGAGACAACAGATCCACAAAAGGCTAAATTAATCCCAAGAGGTGTTCCTCCGTGGTGCTCCGCATGCAACTTCAACCCAGTCTAAAGGAAATGTGTTGCCTTCAGTCAATCTCTATTCTCACCATTTGTCATGAAATACCTATCCTGGCTAAACTGTGAAACCCTATAAGGTGGGCTCAGAAAGCATTGCCTATAGGCCAGAACTTCTTGTTTTGAAATTGGTGTTTATCGTACGGGACCGTTTCAGCTGCCTGCACATGCTTTCTAGTACCATTTTAAAATTGCTAGTGTGCTTTATTTGGACTTGTGCTGATGCTTTAGACAGATGAACGGCTCCTGGTTGTCCTGTGCCAAACTATTTTACTCTGCAGATGTCTTAGACAACTTAAGGCATCTAAATTGCCACTGAATGCCTACATTTTGTTTAGGCATGTGAATGATTCTGTAACTAACTCGAAAACAGAATGTTTCTGAAGAGCTTTTTCCATTTTGAAATGCCTTGTCCCTGGCAAAAAAAAAAAGTCAACCTTATTCCTGGTATAACTTCATCTTATTCCCACTTTAATTGTAAAAACTTCAAAAATTGAAAAACTAAGCAAACCACGAAGTAAGTTTTTTATATGACAAAATAAAGATACAAAATCATACACAAATGCAGTGTGTGGAATCAGCAACTCTGCTGCCTGAAGTACTCATTGTGAGGTCTTGGTAAAGCTCTGCAAAAATGCTGTAGAAAGGGCATCTTGAATTAAGTGGACCAAATTCAAAAGTATCTTGCACTAAAGCTTGTATCTGAAGCCCAGTTATACTTTTCTGCACAATTGAAAAAGAGGATAAGAAAAAAGTAAAGTGTTAGGTACTCTCATGAAAACGTAGAGGAAAAAGACCAGGTTGTACAAACACTGGGGATAATAGCTTCAGACTATGACTTGTGGCATCAAGGAAGTGTGTACACTCACATCTCATGGTAATATTGGTGGATTAAATGGACAAAACCTTCAATATCACATTTAACAGCAGGAAATTACTAGATGAGCATTCTCCTTCACTTATGGGGAGATATCAAAGGTCTGTCGAATGGATGTGGAGGAGTGCAAGGAAACACGTCAGTGTCATGTGGAACTGCTTCATATAGGTGAGAGAATTCACCATCTTTTCAGCTCTCCTGAGTCTGGTCAGTTCAGTGCTTTTTGTTTTAGAAGGGTAAAAATCTAAAAGGCTGAAAAATAAGTTCAACAGAAACAAATTAGGCAGATGGTTTTATCTCTGCCTTATAAAAGAGAGGCCAATGGGAGACTGCTTGGGATGGGGATAAGGCGGCACCTGGGTTTTAGTCCAAAGATCAGTGTTGCATAACGTTCAAACATACAGTCACTTCATAAAGATATAGACTTCAGTAGAGGTATTTTTAGTATATTTTTAGCAAAACAAGGCAAGTAACAGAGCTCTGACACTTAAAAAATGGAGAAGCCACATAAATTGATGATTTTAAGGGTCAGTTCCTTCTACAGAACAACATAAATTCTACTTCTACAGAGTTCTTAGCAGAAGCATGATCTTTAAGACAAAATCATCAGACAAAAGGCTCTGAGACTATAGGCAGCTAGATAAAAAATGTTATAATGACTAGTGCATCATTCACAAGATAAGATCAACATATGGGAAATATTTTACTTTCAAAGTATACTGAATAGTTAGATGATAGAATTGCAGAATATCATGTAGCTGGACATGCTAACTTGATTGAAAAGGAAAAAAACAGAAGAGAGGTAAGTTTATTAAGGAAACAAATAAATTTATGTAAAAAATTAAAAAAATAAGCTAGAAAATAAAAAAAATGGCTAAACTGCCAGGAAAATGAATTCAGAAGAAAGCAATGAATTATCTATTTCTGTCCTGAAGGCTGTGCTATTAAACAGCTCTAGTATTTTTACTGAAGACGCAGCAAAGCATGAGCTCATAGGTATGGAACTGAGCACAAACAAATGAAGAATGTTCTGCCTGAAAACAAACCCAAAAATCTCCATAGAGGAAGCTTAAAAATGCCCCGATGTCGTGATGAGTGAAAAACTAAAAATTCCAGTACATCTAAAAGTGACTGAGATATGCACTGAACTATATAAATTTGTGTCATTATTAGAATGTCATGTAAACTTGGCTCCTTCAGTAGCCTCTTAGAGCCATTTTCTGTCTTCTGAAGTTCCATTAGCAGAAGATTAAGCCTGTAGAAATTGAACACTGCTACTTTTACATTACTGGGGGGGAGGTTCTGACCTCAGTGGTCTCAAAATCTTACACAGAACCTTGGCAAAGGAATATTCATAATGCTGACATATGAAAAGAAGAGAGCTCACATGTGCATACTATGTAAATTATATGAGATGGTTGAACACAAAAGTGGGGTGCTGTTATAGTATGATTTGAGGATGCAGAGATGATTGACACAGACAACAGCAAGTGATGTACAAACCATCCCTCAAAATACTTTTACAGTGGATAATTAAGAAAACCATCATAAGAAAAAAGTACAAAGGTGCTTGCTTCTATGTAACTACCAAGTGCTGGTGAAAGTATGAAAAGGGAGGAATGGAGGATAACTGGTAATTTCCCATGAAAACATTTGAAATCAAAGACCAAACTCCTCTGGCTGGACAAAGAGGAAAGCAGAAAATAGTAAGCAGGAAAACGTCTCCTGTAGCTGCATTGAAGAAGGGCCCTTAAAGGTAAAGACAGCATTTGTCAAAAGTAATGAAAAGGAAACTGGAATAATTGATCCAGGGCTGCAAAGAGCCTCAGATTTCCACATTCACGTACACCACGGAAGTAAGAAAGTAGTAATATTTCTAAGAAGAAAATAGTTGTTCAGAATAATGTCCCTGAGTGGTAAATTGCCTTTCAGAAGTACCAAGAAAGGAAATCTAGAACACGAGTGAATGTGGGATCTGTTTACATCACTTTGAGCCTGAGGTGAGTGTAAGCTAACTTTGAGGAAACATCAAAAAACTGCCTGAGCTTTTGGTTTGAAGGCTAACAGTCAGACTGTGAATGGAGGGAGAGGGCAGTCGGTACAGAGGTGGTGGCTATGTTTGTGCATCAGGTAAGATAAGGAAGGACAACTAAAGGGTGGCAGTGAAGATTTCTGAAAGCAAAGATGGAGACAAGTAAAAGACTTATTGAATTCATGCTACAAAAGTACACAAACACAGAAAGAAAAAGGATGGAAAACAGTACTGGCAGATACTTGACACGTCAACTAAAGAAGGTGAAAACATTACTTCTGGGATTTAAGTTGTAAAAAATCGTGAAAAAGAAACAAGAAAGGAAAGAACTACAGATGGCAGATGTTGAGAGATGAGGAGAGAAGGGAAAAATGCACCCGTGTTTTCCAAGTGCTTTAAAGATACTTACCAATGAACTCTGTAGTTCATTTTATATGTGAGTTGAAAGAAAGAAAGCAAAAAGCTGAAGATGACACCAAAGGAGAGTTGAAATAGTAAAAGCAGAGCTGGTGAAGGATAAAGGAACCAGGAGCAAAGACTGTTAGATGTTAAAACAAGGAAGGTGTGGCTTGAAGTAAGAAATCTTTAGCAAGCAAGTGGTAAAAATAGAAGAAGTACAATAAAGGTCTGTATGTTACATTACTCTACATTCCTCAATTATACAAAACTATTTAACATGCAAAACCAAAGAGGAACAATGGCATTCATATTGTTCTGGAGACAACTCCAAGCTGTGGAGTCATAATGACACACATGAATGAAAGACCTTGCCCTTGTATTGAACAACCAGGTCAGAACTGTTTCTGTGATCCAAACAAATGATGATCCCTTAAAGCCTCTGCTACATTTCATATCACATTTAATCTTTTCATTTTTCATTCATTATTATACTACTTGTGTCACTATGAGGGTTTACCATATGGTCTAGCTTTGGCACCAGCTGGTTTTTCAGCTATTAATACATAAGGATCCCAAAAATCTTCCATTAAGATGCATACAGATGATTTAATGGATGCTGAAGAGGGACTAACAAATTCATTCAAAATTTGGAATAGCTCTGAAATATTTGGATGAGTATGAAAAGATCATATAAAGAGTTATTTTTTAAAAAACTGATGAACATTATTTTTAGAGCTGCAAAAATATAAGGAATGCATTTGTGTCTACCATCCATGAGACTCTAAGAAAACCTAGAAAAGGTACAAGACAAAAGGCTGAAAGAGGTTGTTCTAACTATGTATTGGGACATCTTTAATACTCATGAACAGCAGAATTAGCTGATCCAAAGGGAGGAATGGAAAGAGTATTTTAGGATCACTGTCCTGCCACATGTGATATTTCCATGCTGTGCCAGTAGTGAACTTTAAATAGAGAATTCAGGCCAATTTGGAATACTCTGCAAAGTTCTAGACTCCCTTCCCTGCTCCTTTGTTAATGTGTGCATTTACGTGCATGTGAGAAAATCACATAACAAAATCAAAAAGCAATTTGACACTAGAGAAAGTAAGAAATGGAGAGGAAGAGGTTAAAAGTTAGAAAAATTCGGCAGCTATTTTGGTGCTGTAAGTTGGCTTAGGTAAAGGCAAACAGTTAAATAGAATCCAATTCAATTCGAACAGACAGTTTTGACATTTAAATGAAATATCTAAAGCATGTACTGTGGTTAAACAAGGAGCATGACTAGCTTCCAGATACATATGGTAATTGTGAGGAAGCAGTTTTATTGATGACAATCAAAGCTGGCAAGAGAATTTTGGACCCATGAACACAAGGAAAAAACCGGGCCCTTTGCATAATCTATGTCATCTTCCTTCTTCATCTAATAACTTTTCCTTTTCCCTACTTTCCATCTATATCTTTCTCTAACACTTGCTATCTTTCCTTTTAAATGCTACTCTCCTTGATTGCATCCTTTCTTTGATTGATTGTTTCAATTTTTACTTGCCACATCAGACTTCTCCCATCATGCTTCCACTCCAACCTTCATCATTCTCTGATATTCAGATAGACTAAAAAGTACTGCTGTAACAATCTTGCGAAGATCAGCTGAATCTCCTTGTAATCTCTGTACTCAATTCAGTTACAAATATACATTTAACAACTGAAATCAATAGAATAGTTGTCAAAAAGAGGGCACTGATTTTTATTTATACCTGAAGAACTTAGTCTGTTTATAAGTATTGACTGTTCACAAATCGTAAGTAACAAATGCTTAACAATTTCTGGTATACGAATGCCTCATGCCTTTACCAATATTACAAATAAATTTCTATATGCAACACAACCAAAGAGAAATCTTCCAAAGTATTTCTTCTCTTCCTGATTCTTTCTATGATGCTTGTCATCAGTTTCATATGATACACAGAACTGAAGTTCAGTATGTGTGCCTATAATGTAGCAGCTTATCTTAAAAACGGGAAAATGCAACGCAGTGTCTAGAGTAGTGCTGCTGGGAGCAGTCTGCAATCCAAGATGGGGAAAGGCAGAACAAAGAGATGAGCCTTTTATCCTACCCTTCAGGAGTCAATACTGGCTCAGATGGATCTCCAGCTGCAGTGAATCCCAGATTCAAGGGCTCACTCAAAAGGACGCATCTTGTCCCTTCTAATTCTACCCACCGAATTGAAAGCCAAGTCCTCTTTTTGCTGGAAAGAGAGAGGTATTACCAGAAAGAGCTGTAGGGATGCTGATCAGAAACTTGTATTAAATCCCAGAACAACTTAGAAGCAACTAAAGAGCTGGGCACAAGAAAAATATTCTCTTTTGTCTGCCCTGGCTTTGAAGTCATAAGTTTCTAGGGAACTATAGAGCACTAATAGGTGGAGAGGGCTTTTTAACTGATTGCTCTGGAAGAGATTAAACCACAATTCTCTCTTGTTAGACCTGGTTGAGTGAATCAAGTCTTAGAATTACTTGGTAACACAGAAAGTCCAAAGGAGTCAAAAGAAATCCAGAATGTTTTGAGATTACTCTCCTACTTCACAGAGAAACAAATTTGTCTTCACAAAAAGTAAAGTCAATATCCATGTAATTTAAACCACTTGCTTACCAATATTATCTCATCTAATTTTAGACTGGACACAAGGCAATCGGTTGTGGCCATCCACTCCTTCTCATGGAAATTGGCAGTTAATGTTTTGACCTCACTCAGTAAAGATCAAAGAGCAATACAAAAGTTAGTACAAGACACTGTTTTATCAAATTCTGACATTTTCCTAGATTTTTCATAGGCTATAAAGTGATGCCAGTTGAATTTCAAGAAAAATATTTTTCTGCAAGTTTTAAATCACTTTTCATAAAGGATAATGCATGATTTCAATGAAATGAAAGCAGATTTAACTAAGGTATTGCATTATAAATAATAACAGTCAGAAATAGTTTCCAGTACATCAGTGAAGTTAAAGTAATTTGTATATCAGACACTCAAGTTGATGCTGGGAGGACAGCTTAAGAGAAATATTTAGCTACTGTAATTGACACTTTGAACAAAATGGCCCAATAAACAATATACCACTTTTTCTGAAGATGACCTTATGTCCCTCCTCAGTCTTTTCATTATGACATCCTAGCACTGTTGCTGAGTTTGTTTTTTTCTCACAAAATCAGAGAATGATACTGTATTTGTGCTGTGCAATGTGCGTGCAGCTTCTGATGCCCAATCCATTCTCAAACCGCTACTAAATCTATGATTTTATCCACACGCATTACCTCTTTCTAGCAAATTATGCCCAGATATTCACCTTGTCTCCCAACTACTATTATAACATAGTTTTAAAATAAAATATTCTTCTTCACATTTAGTCCACAGACAATTGTAATTTCTAGGTGAACTGCCAAGGTACAATCGGTGTATACTTAACCTGTGATCAGCCATATAATAGCACACAGAATATATGAATATATTATAGCACTTCAGCAAAAATCAGATCCTTTACTTTGTCTGCCATCACCATCAATTTCATGAAGTGCTATTTGAGCAGGTTCTCATGTTCTACTTGTCAGTGTAAAAAGTTAAGTGATCCTTTCATGACTATCAAGGCTTCAGAAGACAGCAAATACCAATATAGCCCATTAAAATACCCAGAGAAACCTGGAGTATTAGTATACAGTTACCAGTTTAAAAGATAATTGGATTAAATATATAATTAAAAAAATCATAGAGAATACTCTACAGTGTAGGGAAACATATTTACACAGGTATATCTATATAACTGATAGAACACGGAAGTACTGAGTAAGACAAGCCTACATTTAAAATTTGAATATCCATAGGATGTTCAAAGGAGAAAATAAAAATATTAAGTCTGTTCATACATAAGGATTAAAATATGATGTTGAAGATCTCTGAATACCAAGACATGACAGGTGAATTTTAAGAATCTTTCTGGAGAGTAAAGGAATGTGTCAGAGGGTGTGAGAGAACAAGATACATATGAATGCATTTTTCCTCTCAGTTGAAGTTCCAATTATTTAATCATTACTTGAAAAATTGAGATTTTCCCAAGAACAGGACTGGCAAGGTAAGTGAACCAGCCAGGTTATTTACAGCTGAAAAAGGAAGCTTGCTTCTAACCTGTTTGCAACATTTACCTACCAATGCCATAGCTCAACAAAAAGATGCTTGCTTCCTCTGTTGTCCAGGTTAGGCTCTGAAGAGTATAACAGCCATGGTACATATTTAATAATTTAAGTACACAAGCAAGATATGCCATGTTAGCCAGCAACTCTGTTGACATGAAAATATTTCAATCTATAAAAGGGGATGATATCTTCAATCATGTAACCTCTCCCTGAGCTGCATGAGGTCATGACTGATACATACTTTACGCTGCATGTAACCAAACACCATATCACTACTGCCCAAGATGTTTCCATACAACCTACAGCTGTATTTTTGTCTTATTTTCCTTTTTTAATAGCAGTTTATTGATTCTAAGTAATCAATCTTGCACTTATTTTTTCTAATTCAGTGCATGTCTAGCAAAAGTGTATGGTTACATTCAGACCTTAGAATGTTGATATGGTTGGAATGCAGATAATGCGTTGAGTAAAATAAAGCAAGGTATTATTACCTTTTTGCTGTCTCAAGATGCTGGAAAGATATACATAGAATGTTGTTTTTCAGTCATCTAAATTTTTGATAAATTCTTCTTACATTAGCAAAAACTATTATCTTCTCGTACAAATTGTTTTATTTCTATCCCTAAACTGTCACAACTGCAACAGTCTGTTACTGATGAAGTCCTTCACATACATTCACATCTGTGTATTTCACATTTTTGTTCTTCTGCCTCACAACCACTCTGCTTTCCTAGAATTTACCAGCATTTAGCGTGTAATTACTGCCTTATTCCATGTGCTTCAATAAAATTGATAATTAGATTGCTAACAGTCAATATTAGCAATCTTTTTACTTTTTCTTTTTTTAAATTGTGTTTCACTACTTCAATATTCATATCAGTAGGTTAAAAAGTGGGAAGCAACACATTTTAGAATCATAGAATCATCTAGTTGGAAAAGACTTCTGAGATTGTCGAGTCCAACTGTACCTGTCCCCTTACTAAACCATGTCCCTCAGAAACTCATCTACCTGTCTGTTAAACACCTGCAGGGATGGTGACTCAACCACCTCCCTGATCATCTGTTCCAGTGCCTGACCACCCTTTCAGTGAAGAAATTTTTCCTGATGTCTAATCTGAACCTCCCCTGGTGCAACTTGAGACCATTTCCTCTCATCCCATCAACTGTCACTGGTGAGAAGAGACCAACACCCACCTCACTATAACCTTCTTTCAGGGAGTTGTGGACACTGATGAGGTCTCCCCTCAGCCTCTTCTTCTCCAAGGTAAACAGCCCCAGTTCTCTCAGCCGATCCTTGTAAGGCTTGTTGTCCAGCCTCTTCACCAGGGCTTAGACTTCCTGGTGCCAAATATTGGGAACAGCAGATCCAACCTGGTCACCTTCTATTTGTGGTTGACAAAACCAGTGTCCTGTGGCTGCATACTCAGCTAAAATAGTTTTAGTGTTCTGTGGAAGCTTGTTTCTCCTAGCAGGTGACATATATAATATACTGTTCAGAGGCTTCTGAGTGTTTTGTGAAATAAGTCTGTACTCATCACATCAGGTACCTCCATGGAAGTAGAGATATCAACCTGCTCCAGACATCCTCAGTGGTCCTTTCACAGCAATAAACCCTTAAGATGCATGGTATTAGTTTCAAGGCAGTGTACCCTCAGCATCACAAATTTTTTGTGATGACCATCTGAAGGGTTCTGACATACCAGAATATTTTTTATGACCATCATATTTATGGATGTTAGAGCTGTCATTAATAACTTTCCTCTTTGTTTGAAAGATCTCTACAATTTATATGTCAATCTTTTAGATTCTCTATCATGAGATTTTTCTTGCTTTTCAGTGCTTTGTCTCTTTTATCATCCTCTGGAGTTATCTTACTTCAACACAGTGAATAACTTGCAAAAGCATAGATGTGGGGCACAGTTTGGGAAAAAGAAGCACAAACGCAATGTGTTCCCACAGAAATTAAAATGGAATTAAATACCTGTCATCCTCTACAGTCTTGTTGCCCAATATATGTAATTTTTGTCAGTGAATCAGAGGGATTCAGAGGTGCCCAGAAATGACATACCCCTTACCCCAGAGAAATGAGGGTAGCTCACATGAGAGATGTCACTTAAAATAAGATACAATGGAAAATTAAACAGTACCATTTAACCAAACTAGTCCACCTCACAATCAATACTCTTCAAGAAAGAACAGCACAGGAATTCCTCTCAAAATTTTACTTTCATACAAAATTAAAAATACATATTTTTCTTTTATTTTGTTCAGGAAAGCCAGTTTTTCTATTTTATGCCTAAAACAGGTAGTATTCAGCAACATTTCTTAAAAGATCTGTATTTTTCAATGAACTTTTCTCAAGATAGCTAGGTAACAAACTAGGTAATGCTTCTCATGTTCCACACCAGCGTACACAGTACCAGACTGATTTTTGCAATTACCAGATAAATGAAGTCCAAGGACTAACTGGCATAAAAAAATTAACCTTGCTATGGTTTTCCCCACAATATCAATTAAACAGATCTTTGAGAAGTACAGTGGAAAAAGGTGTCTGCGTTACGTTTACATCTCTGCAGCTACGGGAGTTCACTGTCCAAATAGTGCACTTCTTTGGTGCAACACCTGGTAATGTTAACTGCACTGTTAAAAAACAACAAGCAATTTCAAGAAATATAAGGCCAAGTAAATTAAACATTTTTGGAGGGAATCCAAACAGCCAAAATTATTGGCAGAGTTTCACTACTGGAACAGCCTTTTCAGAGAGATGAACAGAGAAATACATTAGCCCAAAGGAGCACGTAAGGGCAGTATATATTAAGGTTTCAAAATCAGATGAGCATGAATGTTATTCAGCCTATCTACAGTAGTTTTGTAGCTAAAATTTGAGCATTAGAGACCACAAGAACAAATATGAGAGAGATGTTTAGGTGACAGATACAAAGGTATGAAGATAAAGATAAACCTCCCCAACCTGAAAAATCATGATATTAAGCTCCTTTGCAAAAGGGTTGATGGTGTCTTTGTTCTTCAAAGTATTTTTAATTCAGTACTGCACCAGTGTCATTTTTTATATGAAATGTGTAACTGGATTTGAAACTTTTCAATTGGTAGTGAAAGTTTTTACCTGCTTTCATACATATACATAAAATAATGATCTCATTCATTCTATGGCTGTTATACATAAATCATGGTAAATATTAGCCTTCCTTTCTTCAGCTGCTATGCTGAAAAGTGAAGAGAAATAGGAACTTTTATCTGCTTTCCTGTACTTCTTGCAGAAAGATATTCTCAGTAAGAGTGGTGCTTGTCAGTATTTTGCAAAATAGCTTCCTTTTTTTACTGATAGAAAGATTCAAAGATGTCACATCTCCAGCTGTTATACTGATACTATATTGCCTCCTTTTCTCTGATTTTAAACCTCATTTTACGAATAAGTTGTCCTTAATTCCAACATTTCTCATAAATATTGCTTTGCAGCATTTTTGAGAAGAAAAGCACCTGAAATTGTAAACCAATTTCATTTGAATTGTTGTGGCATGATCTGGCAGCAAAACAGAAAATCAATGCATTAACAACTTTAGCAGAATTTATATTTGCTAAGTAGGATGCCCTGATTAAAGTCAGTAAGTCATATCCTAGCCAGTCATTATGGTCTTACAATTGCTTTCATTTGGAAAATGTTCAGGAAATTTTTGAGAAAATAAGTTCTCGTCATGCTCTGTTTCTGAACATCAGTAAGTCACATTCTACTATTTATTCTCAAATTTTATATATTCTAAAATGCAACATATCATTTCTGTTTTGTATTTTGATCAATCCATAACTACTTAGTGTTAACCAGAGCACAAAACCTGGAAAGTTCATAGACACCTGCTTGCTGGTAGGGTTTCCTAAATAATGAACGATGTAATATCACAAAATACAGCAAATCACACTACTTTGTGTAACTGATCTTTAGTTAACCTTCATGATTATTAATATTAATCCTCTGTTAATTTCATCCAGTTACAAACCAAAACCATAAACTGGAACAATGCTGAATTTAGAAACGTTTAGATTTAAAGTGTGATCTAGATGTGGATTTTCACCTTTGGACCTTTTCCACCATTCACAGAATTGTTGGTTAATAATATGACAAACAACTTCAAATATAGGACATTAATGCCTTTTTTTAGCTACCCTGCTTCCCTTGGATTGAATTTCAGACATATGGCAGAGGCAACTCGGAAGTTGATCAGTGAGCACTCTGCAACTGTATTTCCAATGGCTTAAGGTCATTTCAGTGGAAAAAGGTGCACGGGATCTAGGTTTTACAATTAACTGACAGTCATGGGTTTAAAACAGATAGAATATTCTGCTCTGTGAGGTATAGATGGAACTGGCAAGGATGATAGCCCTGCTTCTCCTGCCTCCTTTTATTTACACAGGGTGTTTTGCTGTCCACACTATTTTTAAACCATCTACTGGTTTCTGTAGGCAAGGCATGTTCCTGACAGTGAGCCTTAAACATGACATATTGGAACAGTCTTTTCTATGCAGTCTTGTGAAGTTCGCATTTTGTATCGATGATGTGGTCCAGTCGTTTAGACTCTGAATCACTTTCTCAGGCGAGATTTACTCTACTTTTAGGGTAATCTTGTTGAGCCACTGTTTGGAAAAGGCAAAATTGCTCTTTCCAGATAAAGGAAACAGAAATTTTTCTTCAGATATAATGACTCCATTGGTGTTTACAGAGGCTATTTTTAAGAAAAATGTAATATATTAACAAAGTCTACATAAAAAACCTCCAAAACAACCAAATAGAATAACCACTCAACTCCTTCCTTCCCCCAAAATGACAGAAAAAATTGAATTAAATCACACCCACAGTACCTAATAATATGCTTAATTTAATAGACTGTGAATAATTGCCTCATAAAGAGATCTGTATGGATAATTGTGTAAACAACATAAACTAATAATCAAGATATTTATTAACTCCATAACCCTAATGGAATTTCTGAGAACTGGTATAAATGAAAAAATAAAATTAAGAAATTCAGTATAAGTAATACCTAAGATGACAGGAATGAAAGAGTATAAAGAGGTATGTATTGAAGAGCTTAAATAAGATTAATATTGAAAGTGTGTGTGTATGTGCATGTGCATGCACATGTAGTTAGTACAGAATAGAAGGCAGTTTGTGTTCAGTTCCTTGAAAGATTTGGATTTGAGATTGGACAAAGTCTACAGTTAGCTGAGGTATCAGCCTGTCACTCAGTCTGAGGGTCATAGTACAAACAGGCTTCAGATTGTCTTCCATCAAGAAGTCTAATAAGCACAGTTATTAAAATGGAAAATACTTTTCTCTCCTACAGGCTGGAAGGAAGGGAAAGAAGGCTGTTCAAAATGGTCATCTCAACTCATTAACAATTCTAGGGCTAAAAGGGCAAAAACTGACTCTCAAAATAAAAGGCTGAGCTGTGAGAAACTTCGTACGTGCTTCCTTTCCAAAGCTCGGTATTAAAGCAACATAATATTAAACAACATAATATCAAACAACATTGGAATGCTCATGTGTCTGTTGACAAAGTGCAGCCTTTTACACAGGCAACAAAGTTCACCCTAAGCCTGTAAGTCAATAGTCTTAGTTTTATATGTAATGGCATTTTCCTGTTGAAACAGAGAAACAAATAATTAGGGATTTGGTGCAGGAATTACTTCAGATCTGTCTTTTTCAGAGTGGATTAAAGAATAATAGCTAGGAAATAGAGAACAAGAAAAAAAATGAACTTCGGTTTTATTTTTTCTTCTGAAAGGATTTTCAGGTGAAATTTTCCAAACTGATACTGATTTTCAATTGCCCCAGCATTGAAAAAGCTCAAACATCACACAACCAATATACATTTCTAGTAATAATGGATCTATTTCCACACTATGTGTAGATAATTTTGCAATTTCACCAGTAAGCGTAACTCTTCTACAGCTATTAAGAAACAAGGAACATCTGTTCCTGGCTATAAATGTCACGTCACCAGTAAATTCCATCAAGAAGACATTACTAGCATACTACTCCAAAAACCAAGTTACATATATAAAAACATTGTGTCCTGCAGAACAGCTGCTGTATCACCTCAAGTTTGTCTAAAACAAGACAGTGTGACAAAACATGCTTACCTTTCTCATTTGGAAAGACTATATCCTCACACACCTATACGTCTCAAAACAGAAACACGATTATGGAAGGATTCCTCTGATTTCTGTGTCCAGTTTTGGGTCCCTCACTACAAGAAGGACATTGAGGTGTTAGAGTGTGTGCAAAGAAGGGCAATGAAGCTGGTAAAAGAGGCTGGAGAACAAGGGTTATGAGGAACAGCTGAGGGAACTGGGGCTGTTTAGCCTGGAAAAGAGGAGGCTGAGGGGAGACCTCATCACTGTCTACAACTGCCTGAAAGGAGGTTGTGGTGAGGTGAGTGCTGGTCTCTTCTCACAGGTGACAGGACAAGAGGCCTCAAGTTGCACCACGGCAGGTTCAGATTAGACATCAGTAAAAGTTTCTTCACTGAAAGAGTTCTCAGGCACTGGCAGAGGCTGCCCAGAGGGGTGTCTGGGTAACTATCCCTTAAGGTATTTCAAAGATGTGCAGATGAGGTGGTCAGGGATCTGGTTTAGCAGCGGACAGGTAGGGTTGTACTTGATGGTTTCAAAGGCCTTTTCCAACCAAATGATTCTATGATTCTACAGTCTTCAGATATACAGAATACTATAAGAAAGTGAATTTGACTGCCTTTGAAATAGGCTACACTCAGTCAACAGTCACTCTAGCATTCCAATGCTGTTTAATATTGCATTGTTTTAATACTGAGTTGTGAGTTAACCTGGGTAACATTAATATCTATATTCTGCTTCCATGTTAAGGACATTAAGTTTTCCATTTTAGTTTGCTCTCTGGGTGATTTTTAATATGATCAATCCATAAATCCTGAAAGCTGAATAAAAGTGCACTCCAAGATTTTTACATAATTTTCTTGCAGAAATGAAATACAATGGAACAAAAATAAGATATTCATCAAGACTGTTCATTATATATCCTCAAAAAAGAGGGAGCTAAGAGACATTTTTGTCTGGTGGGAAGAAAAAAACCCAAAACCCAAAACCTTATTTCCTGAGTTATATTCTTGTGTCATGCAACGTAAATACATCTGAAGAATTCTTACCTCAATCACTGATCAGCTTGAGGAATGCATTAGAAAAAACAGCTCTGCATATGATTGTTGCTTTATGTGAAACTTTAGAATGGGTTATGTTTAATGTTACATTTATAGTGATATTTTTATAGGGGTAGGACAACTACTAATCAGCTTAGTTGGTAGCAAAGAAGATTGAGGCTAGATATTATATAGGTATTAGGAAAAGCTTTACAACTGTAAGGATAATTAATGCCACAAAGACTACTAAGAAAGCTGAGTATAAACACACATTAAACGTTTTCAAAAACAGATTAGTCAAGAACCTGTGCAAGTGTACTAATCCTACCTCAGAGCACAGATGTGAGCTATATGACTTCTTGAAGTTCTCTTCTGTCTTGCATTTAAGTTCCATGCTCTTGTTGAAAAACAAGAAGTATTCATAGGCCAACAGAGGGTTGCTGCTTGCAATACTTTCTGTACACTTGTTTTCTCTGGGATCTATGTGTTTTGCATAGCAAAGAATGAACAAAAATGATTTCCTTTTCTGTACCCTAGTTTGCAGAAATTGTGACAGAAATTCAGGAAACCTACATGTGTCTTGCTTTGCTGGAATGAGTTTAATTCACTAATTCCAACAGTTAGCGCATGACTGCTAAATTTCCAGAACAACTATGGAAATATGTTTTAGCATTTATGGTCTGGATACATCTGTGTTACATTTTAAATTACATTTATTTTCAGCTATGGCAATTAGATCTGTGGCTGAGTGAATACTTCTGAATGTATTTCTGATGTTAGCAGTCATACAAGTCTGAAACATTGGAATGGAATCCTTCTGGAAACCATTTATCCTAGAAACATTATTCAGAGTTGAGAATACATCTTCTGTGATCCATATGCAGAAATAAAGAACTACACAGTGACTCAATGGGGTTGGAAATACAGCTCTTTTGCATTATTTGCATTTCAAAATACTATAAATGCAATTTTCTACACTCAGAAAACCACTGTCTTTTGATACGTATGGTGATGGTGAAGAATCTTTTATTATTCTGTATCCCATTTTTTGGTGCTGTGCATTTGTGGAGCACTCCTATAAATTTTGAAACCTCCCAGAAAAAAAAGAAGTGGCAGTATTCCAAAGTTCTAGAGAAACAGTAAGGTAATGTGCTTAGCTGATGATTTCATGGTATCTGAGGCCTGCTGCAGCTCGTACCTGTCCAGTGATTCAGTTAATCACATGTAGACTGACCATCTATGTAGCACTGGCAATACAGTTGCAGCCTGTCCCTGCTATGATATTCACCAAGTGCATGCAGTGAGATCACAGGGTGACAGCCATTCATGTTTCAATGCATTGTAAATAGTTAATTAAATATTAGTAATACAACATGAGTTCCCTGATATCTTTTTTTTCTTGTTTATGTTTGGAGTTCCAAGAAGTTGCATCCATAAAAGGTCGTGCCTTAGAACACAGGAGAGTTTAGCTTTTAGTTGTTTTTCACCCATTCTAGAAGCAGGTGATGTGTATCCTTTACAACGTGTAATTAGTTTTATACACCCGAATACAGAGCTCAACACTAAGACAACGTGCTGAGCAGGGAACTCTTGGAGGCATGCACTAGGAATTGCCACCAGGAGGGCTAGTCCTTAAATATCACTTCTATGGAAACTTTGTGGCTTTGTGCCTTAAACTGAAAGACAGGGGAGAAATTTCTGTACTTATGAGGCATATTCCACCACCTTGTTTTTTAAAATTCTTTCTTGTTCTTTTGAAACCCGAAGAGCATTTCTCAGAGGCACTACGGGTAGATGGAGGAGGAGCTGCCTCTCTGATCCTCTTCCTGTAGCCAGTTTCTCTGCTAATTTCCCTTGTCCTTCCTGTACAAGTGCCTCCCAGTGTGAAGAGCATTTAGTCAGAAGATCTGAATCATGATATATCCTCAGCTGGAATGATTTCAAAATCTTTCCCCCAGAAATCCTGGGAGAGTGTGCTGTCAGTCTCTTTTATCTGATTGAATTGGTAAGCGTTAATTGGGTTGTGACCATGATGTTACGCTACTGTGACTGTCACTGGAAGGACACTGGGTTCCCACTCACATTGCTTTAAGGTTCCTGATAAATCCTTAAGACGTTTCATTGCCTGTGCTCTGTTTTCCCCCTTCTTGTTGACAAGGTTGTATGGGAGAGGAACACAGCCCAGTGCTGGATCAGCTGCAGTATATCATGAGATTGGACAACTCAAGGGAAGACAACAATCCTCAGCAAGTAGGTTATTACAAATTCTTGTCAGCAGCCAGCATACATCATGATCACAGATCAATTAGACTTGGGCAGAGCTTCAAGATAATAGCCAGCTACTCATCATGAGGGTTATTTTCTTACTTCAGAGCATTGGCATAACGCACACAACAGTTTCAGATGAGATAGGTCACAGCCAGACAATCTGGTGTATGGTATGATCAATGTTAGTACAGTTCTTGTAACTAGCAAGTGTTCCCTTCCTGGAGCCACTGCACATGCCAAAGCAGTAAGTGCCTAACACTGCTCAGAGGGAGATACTGATGTCCTCAATTTAATCAGTCATTGATTTCTTCATCAAAAGCCTCAACTCTGCTAGTCTTTCCAGCTTAACTTTGCTTTTGCAGTTTTTGCTTTTCAAGACAGTGTTGATCTTTTTTTGTAATGCAACATCTACCGTTTGGAAGCATATGAAGTACGGGCATCTGCATCTGCTTGAATAAAGGACTTGCAGAGCGGAAAAATGACATTCACACCCTTGTGTCTGGGTCACGAAACCAGTTCTGTTCTCTGTGTGAAGTGCAGTAAAAATTTAGTTGCAGTATGCTCCTGTTTTAACATGTACATCAGAGGTGTGATAAGTCCCAAATGTTTCCTACGCTCAGTCATGGCAGAAATCCCTTTCAGTTCTCCCTTTTCCTCTCTGTCTTTGTTTCTTTTGTAGAGTGAAGGACTACTCTGACTTGGACCAAAGTTATAAACACCACAGCTTCAAAAATATTGTGGTACATTCTTGCTAATTTATAGCATTTATAACAAGCGTTCTTAAGATTTTGTAAGAAATTAGAGCTGGGGAAGGAAGACAAGTATCTCCAGTGAATTTTGCCAAAATCAGAGCTTCAAAATTCCAGTTACAATTTACTTCCTCCAAAACTGGTACTTTGACTGTCTCTTTCCTCCTTTAGATGTACATCCTCAGAGATCTTTATAGTCTATCTGCAGAAGAGTGTGCTAGGCTCTCAAACAATTGCTGAGATAGACGTGGCCAGTTCATCTCAACTAGGAATATCTTATTGTGCTAGAAAAAGGATGGGTAAAAAATTTCAGAGTCTCTTCAAAGGAGAACAGGTAATGAATTTGCAAAATGGAGAGAAAATATTTCAACAGCTCATTGGATCAGTTTTAAAAATGTAAGCTGACAAGAGGCTTGACTTAACAGTGACAGAAACACTGATAGCACCCCTCTGCTTTCAGCAGATGGAGTAAAAAAGTAACACTACTCATCTGCAATTCTTATGCACGAGTCTGAAGTTCATTAGAGAGAGGTGTTTGCTGCCATAATGATCCTACATGTCAGTGATCTGCCATGGTGAACTTACATATGCTTAGAAAGTGCAGATGAACTTAAAATCAATTAAGGTATCTGTGAGACTGAGTCAAACAAAAGAAAAAGTGAAAAACATGCAAACAAAAGATGATCAAGACAGAAGAATTACCTTGGAGGAAAGGTTAACCAAATTAAAATGGCCACCTTGCCTAATGATTAGTTAGAGACACCATAATAACCATATACAAATATTTGAAAAGTATTACCTGCAGAGGAATAGTATTTAAGGGAATAGAGGGAATAAATAGAATTTATCAGATAAATATGAACAATATTTTTTAATTAACACTTCACTTTGTTGCAAGTTTCTGGTATTTAAACTATTTCAAATTACTTAGATGCATTGTAAAAAGAAGATTTGTTTTTCAAATGAGATGATACCATTTTGTTTTGAAAAGACTGAAATGAATTATGGAGAAGGTTTTTTTCAGGCTTTCCTCTCTTTCTGACATAGCTTGGCAAAACCAACACATTTAATGTTTCCATGAGCTTGAATCTGCATTATTCAGTAAACATAGTTTCACCCCTCCAAAATATTTGGGCTTATAAAAATCAAAACAAAACAAGTTTTGGTCCATTGGAGAACAAGTGTTTTTATCACTTACATCTTACTGAATGTCCAGTATCTGGCAGTTCTCTGGCTGCTTATACAATGCAGAGCTTGCTGCTTACCCGCAATTCTGGCCTGTAGTTCCGCAACGTCCACAGGCTTTTTATATATTCTGCCCTTCCTGTATCAGCAAGAAGTACTAGGAAGTGGTGGGGTTTTTTTTTCACTACAGGGCAGAATAGACTCTTCTATGGACTGCAGAAAACAATCCAAATCTGACAACACTGAAGGCAAGGAATGACCTAATGAACTTTTCTATCTTTAATTTCTATCATTTGCTTCCTATCTGAAGATGAAAGTAAAGTGTACTGGAAGTAGCTGTGGTCAAAAATACTAATAGTAAAGGGATATCCACAGAAAACAATATTTCCTAAAATGCAGAATACATCCTCCCTAGTAAAGCCAGATCAAATTAATAAATCCAAATCAACATGGAAATATCGAAAGTACATTGAACTGCACCTAAGATATCGCTATTTCTGCATAAATATTGAGTCATTTCTAAACAAAAAACATCAGATTGCTTAATTAAGATTTTCTGAGACTTCAATACTTCAGACTCTAAAACACTTTAACACTTAAGGTTTTCTTTTGCAGGGCATAATCAGGGACTTCTGAAGTAACACTGAACTGCAGGAGAAGTACTACAAATTAAATTTAATTAGAGTAACTCATGATCATTTATCTTTAAAGAACATCTCGGCCCACTGTACGCACCTTTATGCAAGAAAGTGACATACCTGACAAGTGGATCATGTGAATACCAATGTTAAAAGATATATTAGTGCAATTTAGAATCATAGAATTATAGAATGGTTTGGGTTGGAAGGAATCATAAATATCATCCAGCTCCAACTCCCCTGCCATAGGCAGGGACACCTTCCACTGGATTAACTTGCTCACAGAGTCATCCAACCTGGCTTTGAACTCCTTCAGAAATATGGCAGCCACAGCTTCTCTGGGCAGTTTGTGATAGTGCTTCACCATTCTCACAGGAAAAAAAATTCTTTCTAATACCTAATGTAAATCTTCCCTCTTTCAGCTCAAAACCACTCCCCCTCATCCTGTCACTGCGCTCTCTGACATTGAGTCCCTCCCCAGCTTTTTTTCTTTCAGTACTGGGAGAAGGCCTCCCAGAGCCTTCGCTTCTCCAAGCTGTACAACCCCTGCTCTCTCAGCTTGTCCTTGTATGGGAGGGGCTCCAGCCCTCGGATCATCTTCGCCGCCTCGCTCTAACATATTTATGTCATTCAGAATGGAATGCTGGACTCCACGTGAGGTCTCATGAGAGTGGAGTAGAGTGTGAGAAACCCCTCCCTCACCCTGCTGGTCCCCCTGCTTTGGATGCAGCCCAGGATATGGTTGGCCTTCTGGGCTGCAAGCACACATTGCCAGCTTATGTTGAGCTTCTCATTCACCAACACCCTCAATTCTTTCTCCTCAGGGCTGCTCTCAATCCATTCTCTGTCCAGCCTGTATTCGTGCTTAGGAATGTCCCAACTCAGGTGCAGGACCTTGCACTTTACTTTGTTGAACTTCGTGAGATTCACACAGGCCCATCTCTCCAGCCTGTCCAAGTCTCTCTGGATGGCACCCCTTCCCTCCAGAGTGTCAGCCACACCACACACCTGGTGTCATTAGCTGAGGGTGCAGTCAATCCCACTGTCCACATCTGTGACAAAAGTGCTAAAGAACCCTGGTCCAAAAACTGATCCCAGAGGAATGCCACTCATCACCAGTCTCCATTTGGACAATAAGACAGTAAACCACTGACCACAACCCTTTGAGTGCAACCATCCAGCCAATTTCTTATCCACGGACTAGTTCATTTGTCAGATCCATGTCTCTCCAATTTAGAGACGAGAAAGTTATGCAGGACAGTGTCAAATATTTTGCCCTAGTCCAGGTAGACGATGTCAGTTACTCTTCCTTTCTCCACCAATGCTGTAAACCGAATCGTGGAAGGTCATCAAATTTGTCAGCCATGATTTGCCCTTAGTGAAGCCATGTTTGTTGTCACCAGTCACCCCCTTATTTTCCATGTGCCTCAGCAGAGTTTCCAGGAGGATCTGCTCCATGATCTTCCCAGGCACAAAGGTGAGACTGACTGGCCTGTAGTTCCCTGGGTCTTTCTTTTCCCCTTTTTTAAAAGTTATATTTTCCCTTTTCCACTCAGTGAGAACTTCAGTGGACTGGCATGACTTCTCAAATGTGACAGACAGTGGCTTAGCAACTTAATCTGCTAGCACGCTCAAGACCCGCATATGCATCTCATTGGATCCCACTGACTCGCGCACCTTCAGGTTCCTTAGATGGTCTTGCACCTGATCCTCTCCTGCAGTGGGGCAGTTCTCAATTCTCCCAGCCTCTGCCTTTGCCTTCTGCGACTTGGGCAGTGTGGCTTGAGCCCTTGCCAGTGAAGACTGAGACAAAATAGTCATTGAGTACCTCAGCCTTCTCCATATCCTGGGCAACTGGGTCTGCCATTCCCTTCCTGAGAGGACCAACATTCTCCTTAATCACTGACATACCTACAGAAGATTTTCTTGTCATCCTTGACATCCTTGGCCACATTTAATTCTATCTGGGCTCTAGTTTTCCTAACCCGATCCCTGGCTCCTCAGACATTTTCTCTGTATTTCTCACAGACCACCTGCCCTTGCTTCCACACTACGTAGGCTTCCTTTTTTGTATTAAAGTTTGCCTGGGAGTTCCTTGTTCATCCATGCAGGTCTCTTGGCATCTTCTCCTGACTTCCTCTTTGCTGGGATGCAAAATTTAGCAGGACATTTCTTGTCAGACATAGTGAACCTGCAAGCTGTTATTTCTTCAACGTACCCATTTTATCAGTAGAAGAAGAAGAAATATTTGCTTACAGAAATGACTAAATGTTTATTTATAACTTAGAAATTTAATAAACTTAGAAAACTTAAGATCGAAACCACGGAAATGGGTCTCCAAAAAAAAAATCTTTGTGACTGAGCAGCTATCATTTAAGTGTTTTCACATGCAATAACCAAGAAGAAAATGTTAAAGGGAGTCTTTATTTTTTAGCATATTTCAAAATATTAAATACATTAAAGAAGGAAGATGTAATGATGTAGAGTAAATGGATCAGTCTTCTTCTCCGTTACTCTTAACTGCTTTCATATTGTTCATAATTTCTATTGTCTTCATTTAACAATGTTATAATGTTTAACTTGGTGTGGAGAATCTGACTATTAGAAAGTGTGCATAAAAATAAAAAACACATGGAAGCTTCAGTTTCAATGAGAAATTAAACACATTTCAGAGGACTTAGCATCTTTCTTCACCTGTAATACCTTGTCCCCAGTGAAAAAGCAAACATACGTTAGCGGTCATCCAGAACAAGATGCAATTCACGGATAGATTCTGTCTCTGCATGCACTACAGTAGTAGCAATTAGTGACAGGAGGGGAGAAAGGATTGATAAAAATTTGGTGTTAATTAAGAAATTCTCAGAGGAATATGTCCCAAAGCCAAAGAAATGTTAGGCCAGATCTGTGGTTGAGGCAACTTGATGTGGATTTATTGGAGTTAGAAACACAATTCTAATTGATACCAGTTGAATTGTTACTTTATGAAGAACAAAAAAATGCTGCTAAAAATTATAGCCATAAAATCTCTGAGTCCAAAAGAAGCTTTATAGCAGTAGATGTGTAAGGATACATTTCAAGTGTGAAGCAATTACCTTAAAAGTGAAACCTACAGGGAACATCTGCAGTAAGCTGTGTCAGAATCAAGAACTGAAAAGAATGAAGCAGGGAACAAATGCACATACCTGATCACGGCGCATCCCCAGATGAAAATTAGCACCAGTAGTGAGGCTTTTTTTGTCCTTTAGATTGGCATTACAACAGCAATGCAATGTCTTTATTTCTATGTAGATGTGTTCATTAATGTGGATGGAGAGGGTGGGATGCAGGAGTTGCCACACAATTGAGAATATCTTCTTCATAAACTCATCTGGCCCCTGCAATAAGCCAATAAAACTAAAACTGAAACAAAACCAGACTGAAAAAAACAACAAAAAACAACGAACCACCCATACAGCATTGTTTATCTGAGAAAACTTCTGCTGAACATATCATTGTAAATGAGCTTGATGGAGGGCAAAGAAGGATGAAAATAAAAATAAAGACCAACAGGAGCAAAAAACACCTCATACATCTTTATATCCAATCTACCAAATTCCAGTTTTCTATCAAAAAAGTAAAACTCTGCAAAATACAAAAAAATCAGAGTATTTAATAAGTTTATATGAGCGCGGATGCAGCACAGTCCCTTTTAGAGATCTGAGAGCGCACAGGACACTTCCTTACAGAAGAAAAAATAACATCACTGAGGTATTTGAGTTAAACAACAAAGAAAAATGATAACACTTTTAGGTGTAATGTTTAATGATAACTTTTTAGGTGTATGGGAAGGAATTTTGGATTGTATTCTTCATAACATTCAACAGCCAGATGACAGAAATGACCTCTTTTCTACAAATAATATCATTTCATAATGAAACAGACATCAGGTAAGTTACAAGAAAAAGCAGCTCTATTTGTGCCAACTGCTTCCTTCTCCTGTAAAAATGGACCAAGGAAGAAACCAGAGCTGTAGAGAAAATAACAGACTAAGATTGTAGAACCAGCCCAGCATTCAAGATCAGGCTGGATGGGACTCTGAGCAATCTGATCTAGTAGATGATGTCTCTACTTTTTGCAGAGGGTGTTGGACTAGATGACCTTTAAAGGTCTCATCCAACCCAAATCATTCTATGATTCGGAGAAATGGCAGGCTGCAGAAAGCCACTTGTGTGCACTCTGATTTTGACTGCCAGTTCAGAGTATTTCCGCACAGTTGTGTCATTCTGTTTAATTAATAACTTCAGAGTTTCTCTAAATGCTATTTTAAAGACTACATTCCCTTCAGTATCTATAAAGAAATCTATGAAAAGACATATGGAATATTTACAAGATATGTATTAAAAACTCAGTGAGTTCCTGTTGAATTTTATGGAGTTTTTAGTAACCTCTGTAAGATAGCGAATTTGATTGCCAGAAGGCAGGTTAGAATAATTACTAAGTTTACTACAAAAAAATTAGAGGCTGAATACCAAGAGACTAATGAGTTCTAAATTATATTTTGGTTGCTTAGGGTGGAAAGGTAATATTTCGAGACATTTAGAACTAAATGTGAGGTTACATATGAATTTTGTTATCTCAATTTGAGAGAAACTGTTTTACCTGCCATCCAAGTCTTCACCTCTCTGACCTGTTCCAGAGTAATTTACCAAACACTCAGATATTGACAAGTATCATTCAAATGAAATACTAAAATTGTCATTCTGAAAAGTGCTGAAAGAAGGATAGATTTCACAGTTTCAAAATGGTATAAAAGGTTAAGCAAGTCTCTACAAAGACTATGTGTCTAACTGGGTATTATGTTGTAAGAACTGTAGAATAGTTACAGCCATGATATTAGATTTTCTATGCTGTCTGGTGTTAAAAGCATGCCAACTGTTCCACATCAGCAGAAAGCCTTGTGGGAACCCGCTTCTTTTCTGAGATACAGGTTTTCGTTTTTGTTAGGAAGTAATAACAAATAAAAAAATAAAAAATTATCATCTGAGCTACAGCCACCCCATCTACTGAAAGTATTTTCTTTAGTTCACTAAAAAACCGTATTAATTTGAATATATCCAAGCAACTATAAACACACCCGTTGCTCTAGTAAATGGCTGAAAAGTCGTTCATCTCTTATGAGGCCTCGTATAATAGTACAATATGCAGAAACCATCATAAAAGTTCAGAGCTATGCAAAATTTTATAGCTGGGAATAATATTGGGCAAAACAGATTTTTCTAGTTAATTTATCAAAATATACCATTATATTCTTACATTTCCTCTGCTACAACAAAATGTAACTAATGTGAAAATCTATTCCACTGAAATTTAACTGAAACTACACCACCTCCCACTTATACGCAGAGGAATAACATAAAATCCCAGTCATTCATCTTAACTTTCTTTGGCCATTTCCTTTCACCTCTAAAATTGCATATACTTATGAAAGAAAATATGAATTCTGCAACTAAAAATTTAAATATTTCATTTTGAATAAAAGTACTTCAAGATCTAACTTTTCAATTCAACATAGATTTGGTAGAAAACCTGATGAAGTCCTTTAATTTTCATGTCTATACTACATTTTAAATCACAAGGAAACTCTATGTTGCAATTCAAGCCAATTAGAGAGTTTTAGATCTCTTACTCAAAGATAAGGCCAGACATTTATTGTTTATAGTCAATCCAATATCCCACCTTCACAGGGCGTATGTGTTCTAAGCAGACTTTTAAGAAAAATTCAACCTCATTCCTTTCTTTTCTCCCATGTTTCTCCATTCCTACAATTTTAAAATTTTTTGCATTCAGGTTCTTCCATTATTTGTTGTGTGTTGTCCAACTCTTTAAAGTGACATCTGTGATGGCTTCTAATGGTCTGTATCTTTGTCTCTTCCTCATGTTCTTTGAGTCTCAGGCAGTGTATGCCTCCCTCAACTTCACCATCACTTTATCCAAGAGATACATCTGATGTTATGTCCTAAATTTATTCCTATCTTCGTCAGAGGATTCTGCTAAGACTTCATCAAGTCCCTTTGATATTTCCACAGGACTGAGTATGACCTGTGCTTCATTAGGCTGAGAGGTAGTACTTACCCATTTCTCTTCGCAGTTTGGGGAATAAATGAGACAGATACCTGAACAACAACCTACTCAGCTTCCTTTGCAGATTTACTAAAATACTGCTATTGTGACATGTATTCCATGGAAGCCATCTCTCCGTGATCTTTGTCATACAGAAATCAAAAGTTTTTAAGTTACAAATCTGAAAAAAACTTTATTAAGATTACCTGTAACATCTTTGTTTTTTCTTTCATATATATTTAATATTTAATAAAATGGCATCAGTAGTGGTAACACTTTTCAGATGACGACTTCTCTCTGCTTCATTTATGCTGGTCCTCTCTTTTCAGTGTCACCTGACAAATATTTTTATATAAGCATTAATTAGCTTCCAAGTCAATCAAATTTCCATACTAGTGTTCAATCCATTTTACCAATGCAATACTATTTCTTTCATGTTCTTTAAAAAATAAGGGTTAATGCCCACTATTTTTTAGCAAATATTCTTCATTATTTACTCCTTTTAACTTTTAAAACAACGACATGCTCTCCTTTATTTATAAAGATGTTTCTTCTGCTGCCGATTTCAACATCTTCTTTTCACCTATTTGGTCACCTTTGGTCTGTTTTTGAATTTGGTTAAGTTCAGTTTGTCTTTTTGGCCGCAGAATACTACAGCTGATAATCTTATTTTTACTGATTTGACTTTACTGTTCTCTATGCCCTAAGTCACTACAAGTTTGTTCTCTAGGTGTCTGTAAATCATAATCAGTATTCAACTTTTTCCCTATATTTGTACCCAAAAGTCAATCAGACTTTGCATCACTTACGCCTGGCATATTGTCAAAGAAGTAAGAGCTTCATACACACAACATCTTCTGTAGTTAGCAACTATATTAATTGCAACATAAGTTCTTTTGCGTTCATGTTAATTAGATGCATACACAAGTCACTTTGTGTTAAACGGATCTGGATTTATATGCCTGTTTTGTGGATCTATTCGTGTGCCAATTTCATGATATATCTGCATTTCATTATTAATACTACATATTCTATGATAATATGAATAAAATTTCCATATGGTATCTGCAATTTCTCAGCCCAAACTATTTGGCAAACTAATCCTAAGCATTTCTCAGCTGACACGGAACACTTCACCAAAATAACAAGAAATTCTGAGCAGCTAGATAGTGAGCAGAGAAAAATCATTGAGTGTTGAGATTATCTATTAAAAGCTGCCTTGGAAACATGTGAAAGAGATACACTTTTAGTTCTGTGGTTAATACAAAGCTATAGAGAGTGTCAGTGCTACTCTCAGTCCCAAGTTTGCAAATAGTTTTGTAGGAAACATTTTTTGCACATGTACCACTTTTCTATTGCATTCAAAAATTCATTAAATATTCCATGAATCCTTTTGAGCCTTTCAGAAAAAGTTAGAATATTTCATGAAAAAAAGCTATATTGCAAACATGTATTACCCATCTGACAAAACCCAGACATCCAGAACTGTTTTCTTCTGTCAGATCTTTACAGATTCCTTGCAAGTTCTCATGTGAGTCAGTATGCACCAGGATTAGAGGTCAGGACAGCCTTATCATATGAGGAGGTCAACACCCCAAAAGTATTGTTTGGTTATATTAATTTAAAGGACAAAACACAGGCTGTTCTACCTATAAATAAAGTGAAGTCACAGTTAATAACTCAGATTTACATACCTTCAAAGTGTTCCAGAGATTGCTAATAAATTCCATTGGAGTCAATAAGGAGAAAATTATTCTGCACACAATTAGAAAAGTCAATGAGTAGTTAGTATCAAAGCCTCAAATTTGAAATAGTTTAGACTCATAATATGTTTACATGGTAAAACATACTTTTTAACCTTATCAGGACAATGCACATGTGCTCATGTGGTGCCAGTCTCGGATTAATCAGAAACACACAATTTCCTAATGCCCCAAGGCAGTATCTAGGAACAACAGTGGGCAAGATTAACATTTATATATTCTGCATATCAATAATAAATATTCATATTTTAATACCTTACAGTCTCTTAGCAAGTTTCTTTGCTATTGTATTAGCTTAACACAATGCTGTGTGAAACAGGACTCTTCCCTTCAACACTCTCTTTATACTGCTGCACTAGGCAGATTCAGGAGTAAGCTGCTTATACAGTATGGAGTCATATCCTGCTAATATTTTCATAGTAAGTTAGTCAAGCATTAAGCAAATATGATTCACCATGTTGAAAGTGAATGATAACAAAGTAAGTGGTTTGCTTGCACTAAAGTTAGTGTAAGGGTTGCTTCTGGTAGGGTTGATGGAAGAAGTGTGGAGGAGGTGTGGCTTTATTACTAAAAAAAAAATAAATTCTCTCCCATTACAGTTTACACTGTTGGAAACCACCACTGCCTGAAGAGTACAAAATGGCTCCACATTTGTGCTAGGTAAACTACTTTAAGAGGCCCAGCCTGTTTCAGTCATCACACTTTTTCGTGTCCCAGGAACATCTGCTGATTTTCAACAACAGCAGGCTATGCTGGGTTTCTAGACTAGGACAAATACTGAGTTGCTAAAGAGTCACTTGCTACACCATAAATTGTTCTCTGCCAAGACTACGATACTGATAAAGTGATTTTGGACATAGTACCAGATCATGCCTACAACAATTCCAGTTCCACTGAAAGAATAGACTGAACCTAGGGAGTAATAAGTATAGTTTGCAAATTACTGCAAAATTTATGAAAATACTTACATATAAGAATTGTTATGGAATCTTATTGAGTAATTAAATATTTTCTTTAATTTTTATGGTTGATAAATCTTTAAATGAACTTTTTCTCTATCACAAATGAGTTTAGAAAAGCAGCAATTTAGGTTACCTCAAAAAACACTGTCTTCCCATCTTCCGTCTGTCTCCGTTTTTTAAGGTACCTAAAGATGCAGCTAAGCGCTTGACTTACTTATAACCAGAAGTTCTCAGCTCTACCCAGCCACCTTTACTACTGCTGCATGCGTAAAATGAATATAAATAGATAAAAAGACTCCTACACTCTTCCCACAGTGATACAATTGCTGCAGTCCCACAGCAGACAAGCTTTTTTCTGTAGCTGCGGAGGAAGTAGAAGGATATGCTTTACAGGAAACAGAGCCAGAAAACACCCATTTGGTCACACTAGATTTTCCATGACAATGCCACCAGCAGGTCCCAGCAGCCTTATCTTTTTCCTTAAAATCTCTTTTCCCATCCTCCCATTTCCCAGCCCTCTTTGTTGCTCAGTAGCCTTGCTTGAATACTTGGAGTCCAAATTTGTATTGCTTGTCTCTTCCTTGGTTTTGTACCTAAGAACTTTTTTCCTTTTATTTGTACTTCAAAATAATTTTATAAGCTATCATCATGCCATCCCTCACTCTGCCCCCTCCCCTCGCCATGAGACTTCCTTTTTCTAGGTTATAAACTTTTATGTTCTCTCATCTTATGGCTTTCTTCAAGAACTGTAAAATCTTTGTTGTTGTTCTGTGTGTTTTTCATTTTGATCGTATAAACACGGAGAAGAGTGAGGAATTTTTGTATAGTGTTTATTCCAGTCAACACAGGTGCAAGGCATACAGAATATGGCACAGATACTCTGCACCCCTACTCAATAGTGCAGAGAACCATGCCAACTCTTCCCCGTGTAGGCCCCAGTACAACATTTCTCCAAAGAAAAAGAATGTTCTTAAAATATTTTGCTGATACACATAGACTGATAGAGTTACATATAAAAAAACTCAATCAGCTTTTAGTACTTATCTACCTGATCTTTCAGTTCCTTGTACACTTTACAGTTATAGCTTATTCCATTAAGCCACCTGATTTAAAGTATTTATAAATGGCTTTTCATGCATGGCACATTTATGCACACAATAATTTCTTTAAGTCACCCATTTGTGGCTGTAGTTTTTCATATCAAACTACAGGACAATTTTTTTCTCAGCTTATACTTAAGTCTTTTTGAAACTTTTTCTAGAAGTACTGCTTTTTGTGCTACTAAGACATTTCAGTAAGCACTGGCTTTTGTTTTCCACTGATTTTTCTTCAAATAATTTCACATGCTGCTACCTCTGTTAAAACTGCCCTCCCCTATGTTATTTTCTTAGGTATTTATGCAAAAGTTTTCAGATTTTCAGTCAGAAAGACACATGATAAAACCCTGCATGTTTGTAATCACATGCACCAAAAGGAAGGGTGGGTGAAAATTTTCCCCTGATACTCTAACACAACGTAAGGACTTTTTTAGAATAACATTCAACTTGGCTTCCGTCCCAAGAGGGTGTTCATCTGTTTCCTCCCAGTGACTTTAGTTATAATTTCCCAAAGCTGAACAGTAATAGCATGACTTCCAGGCGGAATTTGAACAGCTGATACTGGGATGTCTCATTACTTTTCTGGAATTTCCCTGCCTTAAGTTTTATTCTGTGGACTGAGCTTAGTGAATATAAAGCAACTTACCACAGCAGGTACTATTATCTTTCATTATCTTATTATTATGAAAGTACTGTTTTCTAATTTGTTTCCTCATGCTTATTAATAGAAACTCCTAATAATAGTTCTACGATAGCACTGACCTTTCTTTGCCTGATCTGTAAAAAATATGCTTTGAACAATTTCTCTGTGCCATAATAACTGTACATAATAAATGCATATAACACATACAACTGGTATCAGAAACCTCAAGTCCAGCTCTCTTTTCTCCTGCCTAAAAATCTTTATTACACTGCCCAACTTAGTGATCTGTGCATGAGGATTTGTGTTATTCATTCTTTCAACTCTAAAACACACTTTGCTAGATTTGGGCTCTCCTGTCATGCATCATGCAAAACCAAAGCACAAGTCTAGCTGGTGAACTGGTGTTGCCAAACAAGGTAGCACCGCTCCAGACTCAGCTTCAAGATGCAGAAAGCCAATTTTTTCCCAATGATGCTGTCCTGAAACCCCTGTAAGTACCTTCTAAATACTGCTTGCAGTGTTAGTAGTATTTTTAAATTACCAAAACCAGGCTAAATCTGTCTGAAGATATGCTGTGCACTAGCTCTCACCAAAGCAATTCTGCTTTTTCAACATGATGGTCCAGCAGACCATGGATATTTGCTGCACAGACTATTTTACTTCAAAGTGAAGTGCTCAAGCCCACCCAAGCAGCACTCACAGGAAATACTGTTTTACTGTCACATACATTAACAAGGCCTTTCTTTCAGGGGGAATTTGTGAGTTGTGTCAGCAAATGCAATGTGGTAAGGAGACATATCATTAGCTACAAAACACCCTGTGCTGGATTTCTGACTGAAGCTGTAGGGCCCTGAGATACCTGCACAGAGAATGTGATGGCAGACGAAAGCCCTATGCCTTCAACCACACCCTGCCAAAATCCCAGTGCAAGGAGATGGTGTTCAAAGCAGCCTAAAACAGAAGATGCAGCTACTTATTTTGTTTATCTGCTTAGTGAACCAAAACAAAGAGGCACTGAAGGGAGTAAAAATTGAGCTTACTCATAAGAATAAACCCAAAGCAGTCTAAGCGACAGAAGTCGCAAATAAAGCACAACTGCTTTAGTGCTGATCTGCAGGGTCTGTCACAGTTCACTGGGTAGTGAGGTCATGATGGTGATATGTATTGTTGTGCACACTGTGTGAGGAGTGAAATCAGCCACACTGTGCCTTCTTCTTCCTTCCTTGCCATGTACAAGTGACATTGCTGCTCCTGCTGGCACCAGGTAGCTGCCAGCACGAATATGGAGGGAAGCCAATACTTGTGCGCGTTCACATAGGTCCTCTATATTCCCCACCATGTCAGATTAGGAGCTGTATCTTTCAGCCACTTCCATTCTTCTGGGCAAAGTGGACCTGGGACCTAGGATGGGTCTGAATGACCAAAACCTTCTTATAGTATATACATCACATACTATCAAATCTGCTGCTTTGTGGGAAAAATTACAGAGTACAGGACCTAAATTTGATTGCCAGGAACAGGTATTTTAGTGCCATTTCAGAGGCCATTTTGAGACTGATCTGCAAAGTTGGTGCATAGAACACAGGTCTTCTAGGGGAGACCTGCATTGCTCTGGAGTGGATGCTGGAGGTCAGACAGGACAATTTAAGGCCTCTCAAATGACAATGGACTCCTATGTTTAGGCAACTGGATCCCATCTGAGAGTAGTTCAGCAGATAATTACCATATTATTAAGAACAAAGCCTTGTACTCCAGTTTGCTATTTCTCTAATAAAAATTTCATATAGATATGTATCTATGTTAATATATATACACATATATGCATGTAACTGTCTGAAAATGAGCACAGAATATTGTGCCATAGTAACTGGAGAAGAATATCTTAATTTTTCATTGATTCTTACCCTTTGGCAAGTGATTTTATTTGTTGAAGGAAAAATCTAAGCAGACCTCCAGCCCTGAATGGAAAGTTGGAAGAAGCTTCATTCTCTTTTCTCAAGTCTGTAAGAAAGAATCAAAGAGATTTAAAGACTCTCAGAGCCCAGAGAAAACTGAAAAAAATTTGATGCTTCCTATCCCTCCTTGGAAAAAGAGAGTTTGCTTGTAAAGCATGGGTAGAAACAGGGAAAAAACAACACAAGTATAAATAGTGATTTTCTACTGCACATATGGAATGTGTTTTCTATTACTAATACATGATTAGCGAAGAGAAATGAAGGCAACTTCGTTGTTTAATTATTTCAGGTAATTTTTTTACAAAGATGATCTTTAAAATGGGCCTACTAACCCTCTCTATAGACACTATTTCTTCACAATGGTACTTTATAATGGGTCCTGGTAGCTGAAAATATAATAGATTAATCTCTTACATCCAAACAAATGTGGATACTGACAGTAACTGGGCATTTCTGATCCAAAGAACTGTAAGAAAACACTTACCAGTTTCAAATGGAACTGTACTGACTGTTTTGTTTTCTACCCTCCCCTGCTCAAAATTGAAGTAGGAAATAGTAATAGGTTATTGGAATGACAATCTCACCTGGGTAGGATAATTAGAAGCAAAACATTATTAAGAGAGAAAAGCTTGGCTTTCAGTAGAATGGCTCTGTACTTCAAGACTTTAGGGCAAAGTCATTCAATTGATTTCATATTAAATTCTGCATGTGCATACATTGATAAACTGATTTCAGTGGTTATTATGGTAATATTGCATGTCCAAAGAGTCTAGACAATTTTAATAATGAAAGCTGGAAATGAGGAATTAAACCTGCCTTGGGCCACTTTGTCACAGTGAATTTCTGTATCCCTGAAGGGTAATCAGAAGGCATTAACCTTCCATAACAGCACACTAATATCAGTCAATTAATATCAATGAGTGACAACAGGTCATATCATTTTTCTTTGGCGTACTTTAGCTTCAGAAAAGCTTTTTGCATTTACACTCAGAGAAATATACTTGGTTTGAACACATATACATCTTTGAATAGAATAGCGAATGGCCGCTTATTACCTGAATGTGTTAAGTAATATCTTTTGTGTAAAGTGGAGCAAAATAAAAAAAATCTTTGAGCTCTTTTCCATATTTATCTGATCTGAAATCCATAGAATACGTATAGATAGCAAGCATGCTTTAGGAAGCTCAAAACATTAACGCACCAAATATCATTAATATGATATACTAAACGGTACTTCGTGATGGGACAGACACATACCACATTAAAATATGTAAAAATCTCATATTTAAAAAAATGAATAAATGGTACAAACCCATGAAGGTTCTCTTCTTTATAGGTAAATAATCTTTCATCTTTCAGGAGATCTGGTATGGCATATCTTGAAATGGCTGATTACGATGTGAAATTTAATCACTCTTTAGGCAAAATATTTTAGACAACTCTTAATAACTGAACCATTCCAAGTAGTTCCAGCATAATGTTCTAAATGTGCTTTTGCTTTGAGCAGGATCTTATAATATAACTTAAGAAAAGGTGTGGAAATCTTGTTTCCAAATATTAAGTAGAGTACCAAAAACTTGCATTTGATTTTTAAAATTAACTTTATTTCACCTGTGCAGAAATATTAAAACAGTTTACTCTTTTGTGTTTAATTAGAATTTAGTCTGCTTGTGCAACATAATAGTTCTTACCTGTCTAAAGTGGCTCAATGAAGTTGCAGTGGTTATCACTCTCCTAATAATCAAAAGGAAGGTGTAAACAGGAGTCAGATTCTCTGCTATGAAAGATAAGTTAAGTTTAAGAAGACAAAATACATGAGAAATTAGAGAGCACATGAAACAAGAATCATGGTTAGATTAAAAACATCAATAGAGAAATATGATGTTAATTCCGACCAAGATTTCCCAAAGGTTCTGGAGGAATGAATCTTCCCCTACCACTTCAAAAAAAGGAAAGCTTCGTGACTAACATTTGTAGGCAAATAAGTTCTGCTTACTTTTCAGACTTGTACATCTTCCAACTTAATGTCTATTGTAATTAGACATCTAGTGGTACCTGGAAATGACCAGAGTGTTTTAATGAAACTGGCTACCATAATTCCTGGCTGTCAGGAAATTCGAACAAAACTAATGTATCTCGATCTTTTAATTCCCGCATGGTGCAAAGTCTACCAGAAAAAGTGTTCCATTTGGTAGGAATCAGATTTAACTAAAATGCAGGTCCAAAATATGAGAAGTATATCCAAAATTTTGGATCACATCCAGCAAGAAAGAGGAGGCTATATTCAGAGAAATGAAAGGAGGAATACGCTAGGAGAGCTGAGTAAATGACAATTTCTTGCTTCACTGAGAAGACAAGTTGTATCCTAATGATAAAAAAAAAGTTTCTCTGGAAATCAAAATCATATTTTAGAAGACAAAGGTAGCAAATGTTCAAATACAATGTTTCGTTTGATCTGAAACAGAAAACACTGTGTAAAGTGAAATTAATAAAAGGTCTTAAGCCTCAAAGCATTCAAAATTTTGATCCAAAAAGCTATAAAAATATAAATTTAAAAGACCTAAACTTCAAAAAAGATCTTGTGATAACAAAAAACTTGGGTTTCTCAAAATTTTTGAATGTGCTTTCCAGAAAAGAAATAATTACTTATGCCGATTAAACCAGTAAATCTGAACATCAAGAAGTATTTCAGAAGTTGTTCTGTTGCCATCAGATCTTACCTGACTGTAACCAATATTCATAAAATGCTATCACAAAAATATCATTGTCAGTCTTTGGAATTCCTCCCCAAATGGACAAAACTTTTAAGTCTTTTCTTAATTTTCATCTTCTCAATTGTTCTTTAGGTTATATGGATCTGCCTGACTAAGTGTAGAACATAATCAGTCACAGAGCCCCAGATTCCCTCACGAAGTAGTAGACCTCAACATTTTTAAAGGCCATAGCAACATATTTGCCATCAGAAACAAGGTATACTTGGTTCTTCTAAACTCATCACGAAGGCACTGATTTTTTAGAAATATAATGTTCTGCATAACCATAATATTTTCTCACCTTACTTCCTAATCAGATTTTAATTGCATGTTCCACTTAGATTTCCCAAGTTGTCATAGGTGTGGTGATGGCTTTCATCCATCCTTAAGACAAACCAATAGTAGCTTCCTGTAGCATCTAGGGAAACAGAATATTTAGATAAAAGTTTGTTCACAGCTTGACTAACTCAAAGTGATCATATTCCTGTTTCAAATACACAATATTGCATGTATAAATGTTAAGTTTAACTCGTAAGTCTTCCTCTGCTTTTTTTCCTTGTAATACTAGTATTCCCAAATAGGCCATTTCACCCTCACAGAAAAAAAAATTCTCAGGAAAAAAATTAATAGTAATATTTATTATGTACACTGTGAAGAATATTTGATCAACTCCCACATGGATTTACATTTGGATCAGCAATTGGAATACTGAATCTCCTTCTGCTGAAAAAAATTAATTAACAAATTATTTCCATTGTTTTAGATCTTGTCTGTGAGTATTAAAATATTAATAAAGAATGTCATCATTTTCTACTACTGATTTTCAAACTCATTCATTTTGAAGAAATGGAAATTAAATGATAATGTAGACTGATATAACAGAAACTGATATTCCTCTACGCAAGGATGCAAGGACGCTCTTCGGTTCCCTTTTTCAGGACTACAGTGGACTACTCACTTTTCACATTGTTAGTGTGTATTTTATTTCTGATATTTTACATCACACTACCGATCTCTTAGGAAGCTCAGAAGACTTGCTCTTGAGTAAGGTGAAGATCGCTTCCCGTACTAGTTCTACTTGCTACAGCATTGAACTGCACCAGAGCTGCCAAGAGCCAAGTTGACTAATGTGATACTGACCATGACACTCTTCAGGGCTGCTGAGGATAATGTGGATTCATCAACATGTCAGTTAGTATAAGCGGATGTGATTTTACCACAATTTGCTCTCAGATTTGTGATTTGTCTTTCTCTGTAGTCCTGCAACCAATTAATCTCTTCACAGCTATGCTGTGGCTACATTGCACATTGTATACTTAATTTATGTCAAAGGAAAAGCAACAGAGACTGATTATCTTCCTTGCCCGAGTATCACTGCTTCTAAACTCAGAAACAAGAGTTGAGTCCTCAGAAAACCCCTAGGAGGTGTCAAGCATATTCTCATGGATTAAACCACAGTCAAAGCTTTATTGGACCCAATATTTATAATAATTTAAAAGTCTTTGAGAATAGTCACTAGATGAACAGATAAAGCTAAGAAACTAGTTTAATTTTTGGAGTCTGAGGAGACAGAAATAATTCAGCAACTGCCTTCTAAAATACTTATGCACCATCTGGGTGGCCTAGACTGTAACCAGTCAAATTTTTGAGATAAATTCGCAAAAATAACTATCCAGATAAGGAAAGTATAGGCAGTTCATCTAGGACTTATGGAAGCCACCTATATCATGAAGCAGAACCCCAATAATCAGATAGTTCTCAATGAATACTCAAGAAATAGCTTGTTGATCAGCTCTCTTAATTATTTTTCATTGTTAAGAATAAACACTTAACAGTGCAGGAACTTTACTGCATAAATCTTGGTCGAGTTGTTTTCTACTCCTAACTTCCCCGAGATGATTCCTAGCAGACAATTAGGAAACTGACTGATAACATTTCCTTATTAGTCAGCCTTAATATTTCATTGGCAGCTCCTGTTCACAAAAGCTGGATCATGCTACAAGCCAAATGAAGAGCACTGGACTTCCTGATAAAACAAATGTTTGCTCTGTATGATTTCTATAACCAAGCTGCTAAAATGAAACACCTGCTTCTTCCGTATCCTTCAGTAAGACCAGAAAATATTATCAATGTTCTGCTTCTACTGAAGCCCTAATTCTCCACTCTATGATTAGCAATTTTAATACTTCCTGTAAATTCAAGTTCCAACATGAGCTGTTATCGACTACGTGTTTAAAGAGCCAAATGGATTTGAATCCATGCCCAGCAGATTGATATACAAAACCTGACAGAAAAAAATCTGCTCTCAAACCAGTTGTTCTTCCCCATACTGCATTCATATATGTTACTTGGTCAATTTGGTTATAGCAAACTCGGACAAGCTTGAATTTTGAGGTATGGCAACAGCCATTTCTGTGATAAACTGAATTCAATACTGCTTGATTATGCTTGTGCATTGATATAAAGTGGTTATATTTCAATTCAAGAATTTGAATGATTTAAGTGTTGTTTCTAGGAATTTATTTTGAAAATTATATTCTGAGTAACACCTCCTCCCTCTTCCCTTGGAAAAACTACAACTATACTTTCTCCATCACATGTTTAGCTTACAGTCTCCAATTTTCCACATTTTGCATAACCAGTGAAAGTTTGCCGTTCAAAGCTACTACCTAACATAAATGGAACATACTTTTAATATCCGATTTTGTATTACAGGTGTGCAATATACAGTGATCTACTCCGTATACTGTTTTCTTTAAAATTATACGTTTGCTCTTAATAACAAATTAACATTGAGTTTCTCTCATTAGATGTCTAATCTATCTGAAGACTTTCAGAACTGTGGGAGTTTCAGGTTACGCAAGGATCTGACTGCAAGTTTCATAATAACACATCCTACACAACTCTTATCTTTTCAAAGATTGATTCACTAATATCAAAATAGAAATTAGTATTTACATAAAGAAAGTGTAGAAGAATGCTGAGCCTGTACCACAGTTAACTTCACTAAGCCCCTTTCTACAGTTCACTAAACCCCTCAGTGTTTTTTGTCTACGTTTCAGTTTTCTACCCAACAAGATATTCCATTCTGAAGAATATACAGAGCACATCTGCATCTGATTGATAAATTGAAGATGTTTCCAGATGTTCAGGTTTACATATAAACACCACAAAAGAGATAACACTTCTTCCTTAAGACAATTGGTACTTCCCTTTTTGACACTCTTGTATTACAGTGGGAGAAAATCTGAACTTACTTTAAAATCCATTTTGACTTCTGACTCAGGTTTGTGTTCACAAAATCATCACACTTGAGATACAGTACTATGGATAGTATTGTCTGTATTTCTGACTTTTATGAAAACTAATAAATTTGGACTCAAGCATTTCTGTGTGAAAAGAGAAGTACTGGAACTACTAGAGAAACATCTACAGCCACTACTTAGCTTATTTTAATTGTAATTAGTTATAATCTTGGCTATATTAAGCATCATGAAATAATAATCTTCTGGTCTGATCAGCTAATATTGAAAAGTCATTTTAATTCTAGTTCATGAATTTTGGTAGGTGTTTATGAAGTTATTCTGGGTGTACCATTTCTTTATTAGTCTCAAGTTCTTCAGGCAGAGCAAGACTGTCTGCTAATATTTTATTTTTTGTTTTCTCTTTCTTGTTAGATTATACTAACAAAGATGAAGAAATGTCAGACCTCTGCAGAATTATTACCTCACAATATTTGCAGTCATCCTATAAATGTTTAAGTGTTTTGTAAAGCATTATTTTTTGTTAGAACAGATTTAATAGTAATTAAAAAACTCCCACCTACTTCTTAAAAGAAATCACAGTCAATCTTTTCATTTATATTAAAAGAAGGTTTATTTAGAACAAAATTCATATTCACAGACTGCCCTTTAATTCAGTATCTTTAAAGACATAAACTTGGAAAATATATTATGAAAAGTCTATTATTCAGAAATATACCACTATAAAAACATAAATTTGCAAGTCCAAGAAAATATGTATGAATATTTTTTAAATAAAAAGCTTTTAGCCAGCATGACAAAAGTATTGCAAAATACTTGTCTGAGCCCATAAGAAATGAAGTAACAACTCATCAGTTGGTTCACTCCAAACATACTTGTAGTACTGGAAATACTGCATTATAATGGTTTACTATTGGATTCTTTTCTCTCAGTCCCAGCACTAGTCCAGGACATTCAGGTACACTTTACCATCTTTCACAAAGTGTGTAATGTCTATAAACTGTCCTTCCAGACATTTTCCGAATTAGCAGTGGTAGCTGTTAGAATGAACTTTCTCAATAATAAATTTAATAAATAATAGCAAGAGAAAGAAAGGAAGAGAGAAAGAGGGAAAGAGAGAGGAGGAAAGAAAGAAAGAAAAGAATAAAGGAAAAAAGGAAGAAAGGGTCTTGATTACAAATTGTAATCTTGATAAAACTACAATTCCTTTTCTGCAGTGATATGTTAGAAATGTTTGAAATCACTGTTATCTGAAGTTGGCCCAGAGCCATATAATTACAGTCTTGTGGAAATCTGTGTATTGGGCAGTATTAGGTTTCCTGGATATGTGGCAAGAAATATGGGTCTCTGGAGTGGGTGGTGATCTCACCTTTTCTAATAACAGCTCCATCAGCTTACAAATGCTCAAGTAAAAGTCTTGCATCCTGCCTGCCTGTGTGGAGGACATAGTGCCACAACATCATTCATAAAAACTTATGATCCTAGAGGGAACACAGATGACTACTACTTAATTGCTCAGGAGCTTAGTAAGACCTGTAGAAATTTAATGATATATAGATTTCTTGGTGGAGGGAAAATTTGAATTTAATGGATATCTACATTTGAAAATATGATTTATCTACTACAGAGAAGTTATGGGCAAGCTCCAGCCCTATCCCAGGAGTTCAGGAGAGACAGGTTCTCTGTAAGTTTTGAGAAAGGATAGAAAAAAGTGAATGATGAGGGAAATACAATCTTTAAAGCAAAATGACCTCTTTCTAAAGTGGGAGGCATTTCAGGATAGCACAGAAGCATTGAACACCTGTAAAAATCCATACTTGCTGATTGAATTTGTTTGCCTGCTGAATACTGCTTGTCTGCTTGTATGCTTGCTTTCATCTATTAAAATTCATAAGGCTATTGTGACTCAACTAAAACAGATCATAATATTAAGAATTGCCAGCTGTTTGGATGGGAAGACTTACTAAGGAACCTTTGAAACCTAAGTTAATTATGACTCATACTTCATAGCAAGGACAGGCAAAGCTGACATGCTAACCTAACAAATCTCTCAAGCACCAACTAGGCTGTTGGTCTGCTTCACCCGCTCCAAAAGTAGGCTGCTGTTTTGGCAAGCCTTTCCAACTTCTTTTCCAGTTTAGCTTCGCTAAAAAACCCAGCAGCTCTCTGTTTGGGTCCTTATCCACACCATCTCACTCTCCTGCTGTGGACACTGGATTGCTTTCACTGCTTGCTACTGTCATCTCTCCCAGGAACAGTATGGGCTTAGCAGAGCTTCTCAGACAGAAAAAAACCGTTCAGTGTATTCAGTTAAGAATAAATCCCAAGGAACCATTACTGAATGATGAGTGTTTTATTTTGTGGCTGTGTAAAGCTGAGGACACCCCAAAGCTGGGATTTTCTTCAGTTGCTTCCTCAGGCTCTCTGTCAGGGCATAACAAGGGTAACATTCCCCAAAGCCCACACTACATTGCAGCAGGACACCTTAGCAGAATTCGCATGCGTGGTCAGCATCGTGTAATGCTTTGTTCACCTCCAGCAAACACAGATGCCCCAGACCACAGGGGTTTCTCTTCTGGGAGCAGTGTTCAGGCCCTCACAAGGAGTATCACTGCATGGTGTCCACTGAAGGAGAGGCAATATTTACACCTAGAAGGGATACCATTTCTCTTACCCTAGGGTCTCACAGGTATTGCGTGGGTGTGAGACACAGGCTAGGTGTGTAACAACCTGAATGTCTGGAAGCTAGGAATGAACAAAACATCTCACAACTGACAAGAACAAAACAAGTGGTGGCCACACTGTTGTCTCCAGACAGACCAGGTAACAGGAGTCCCATTTGCTTAATTTTGGCAATCATGATGAACCTCATAAAGGTGCAGTGAAAAAATGCAACTGTTTTCTGTCTCCCATTCCATTGGAAATGAGATATTTCTCCCTTCCCTCTAACTCCTGCGGTTATGGTCACAAGCTACATCGGAACCTCCTTAAGAGGAAAGTTCAGGAGCCTCCTGAGCCACTCTGGACAGAGGGAGAAATACCTCAATTAACTCATATTAAAAGGGGTATCCTTATCTTAGTTTAGGATCATTTTGGACAACTGAGTAAAAACAGAGTTGCATGAGTTCGCACAGCTCACCCACTCAGAGGCTTTGAAACAGGATATAAATGTCAAGAACTATCACCAAGCATAGGGAAGGGCATGTGCCAGCACAAAACATATTTTTCCACAGCAATGGTATTCAGGCTGCCAATATGTAGACTGGCAACACCATATAGCAAATAAAAAACTGTAAGCCTTTCCTGTGCTGCAGAGGGGTGGTGAGAGAGTAGCAGAAGAGAGTGTTGGTGCTGCTATCTTTACGCAAACCTTGTTTGCAAAATCAAGTTGAATCGGGCCAGGCTTTTCCACAGCACAGGTTCTCCAGCCTGATTGAAAGGGTGCTCTGTGTGCTGGGATACACCTGTAAAATCCAGATATCCCACATGTTCCCAGCAGACCTCTTGCTGGTGCTCAAGGCAGAAATTGCAGTGAGGAGGGATGGAGAGTCATGAAATTTGCCCTGAAAATCACTGCAGACTTCCTGTTATAGACCGTCCTCTAAGGAATTGCACCCACCAGCTAAGTGTGCTTACAACTGTCTCTTCCAGGGCTGTTATAGTACAAACAAGCCACTGTGGTGCACTCCTGCCAGCATAGCACTACCTAGCTAATGATGGCCTTAATCAAATGCCCCCAAGCTCTCAAGTCTTTGCAGAGGTGCTCTGATGACCCTCTTCAGCATCAGGTCTTTTCCCATGCTCCTTTTTGCTGAAAGACAGACACAGGTTGAAAAGAATCAAAAAGCTACCACAATTTTTCTACTGAGCAGCCAGTTTCGTGTACTGAGTTAGTGGACATTAAGGAAATTAATTTGCAAAGGATTGTATGGTAACATAGGCAAAAACCTACAATGCTTAAATTATGTGGTTCTCAGTATATTATATAGAGTATCAGTCTAATTTAAGGCAAATTGAGTATTGTTAGCTAGGAAAGGGAAAGCATACAGGGAAAATAATACTCATTTTGGGTGGAGAACACACCTTCTGACCTTCTGATACCCCAGAACAGAGTAAATGTCATTTTTTCCATTTAGTTAAAACAACAGAATTGTTGATGTGTAGAGAATGCGTTCTTGCATTGTACAGCAGCACTGAAGTTGTGTGTGCTCTTAACAAATGTATAGATAATAAAGCTAAATGAGGTCACAGTGACCGTCTTTTCTGGCCTCCTCTCTCACATAACAATACTTTGTGAATTAATGTCGAGAAGGACATTAATTGAAGGAGCCTTTAGAACGAGAAGGAGCCTTTTAGAAAAGCTGCCGATCTCCATTTCTATCTTCCACTGATAGAAAATTCACCACTGCTATGAGAAAGTTCCATTTAGAGCCACTATTGAAAGTGTGCTTTCCATTTGGAGCCAATGTTCCCTAGCTTCAGCTTTCAGTCAGTGAATGTTATTTTCTGCTTGTCTGCTTAATTGAAAAGCTTCTCTTCTGAGGTTCCTCTTTCCCATATTGTTACTTCTAGACTATGAACAAGCCATTTCCTTTTAACTTTCACTTTCAGCTCAAGGAGTCTTCCATTATAAGATACACTGTCCAATCTCGTAATTATTTTCATTTCTTACAGCCCGCTTACAATTTTTCCTCATCTTCCTTAAATTGGAATATCAAGGAATTCTCTATTACTCTTGAAATACATAGTTTACATAGAAACAGATAACAAATCCAACAGAGATAATACTGCTATTATTCAAAACCCTACTGTTTCTCTGTTCTCAAATTGTCAGTCTTCTGTGCTACCCCTTTGGAGCTCAAGATTAGCAGTCTATATCACAGTTACAAATTTTTTTCAGAATCTCAAATCAAAATCCTTTAGGTAAGATCTATAGATTTTCTTCTTAGATAACTTTACATTTGATTACACAGAAATAGAGGTTGCTTGGAGTATAAGAATACAATCCAGATCATTGTATACAGGGCACTTTTTACTTACTCTTCACTGCATCTTTTCTTCTGGAAACTGGATTAGTGATACCTTTTCATTCCACGTCGCTGATGAAAATGTAAGATAATGTGTAGTGAAGGAGAAAACCTTATTTTACAGAAAATTTTAACAGAACCACTGTGCTTAATGTTCAACAAAATACAAACCAACAAAAGAAGTGTCAAGATTGTTTGAAAAGCATAGTTTCCACAGTCATTGTTCACTGAAATTAATTGTGTATGTAATTTTTTATTAATTGAATCCCATCGAAGTAATTCCATTATTTTGCCTAGACAAATGTAACACTGACAGGCTAGTAATTATCCATTTGTCTTTTTAGGTTACTGATATATTAGTTTTCCTTCAGTCCTTTAGTGTTCTCAGTTTTCTACAAGACTTTTTTAAAACCAAAATTACCAATGCAAAAGGATACTTAGCCAGCTTTTTAAAACATAAAGGATGCAAATTGATGAGGGTGTATTGATTTAAAACAGTGAGATTTAGCAATTGTTTTTTAATGCTATTCTAAACCATCCTTAAAATGGTAAGTATTTCTGCAATGAGAATACCTCATCTGAATCTTCCACAAACTATTTATTGAACAAGGCATTAATGGAAAAAAAGATAAAAAGATAATAAACAGCTTGGAACTAGGATAAAGGGAACAGTAACTAGAAGTAAAGAACACTTAAAAACCCAACGGCACGGTTCAGTCAAACTCGTCTTTCTAACAACTTTGCCAAAGTGGACATGCTGTGAAAGGGAATATTTCATGCACATGTGTGTATAGACAAGGTGTGAAACAATAGCTAATGGAAAACTACAGGTAACCATTAACTGAAGAAGCCAATTATTTAAACAAGGAGAAAAAAGCCCTATCACTGAAATAAATTAACACAATGCAAATATTATTTCTAGTGCTTCTGGCATTTTATTTTGTGTCATACTCTTAATGCATTGAAGATTATACACAGATTCTAGTGATTATTTCATGCAATCAAGTTTTAGTTTTTGTAAAAAATTTCTGTTACAGCTGAAGTTACTAGACTTAACCTTGATAACCAGCATTTGCGTATCCCAAAAGCAGTCAGAAAAAAAGTAATTGTTTCTTCACAATAATTGGTATGTTTTTTTGGGGAATTTGTTTTTGTCATTTGAGGTTATATGGAAAAGAGCTGTGACCTGTTATGTCATTCAACAAAATGCAAGTCAGAAAACAAGATATAATTCAGGGCATTTATTACTCAGCTAAAAATCTTATGCATGAAAGACATAAACTAGTAACATGTAAACTGAGCATAAAAGGGAAAAATAAATTTAGTTCCAAGTAGACTGGAACTGTCCTTGTTTAATTCTTTCCGGTTTTAAGGAAAACATTACTCCATCAATAAGTGATTCTTTACCAATGAATCAATTTTTTAGGTTGTTATGATACTGCAAATTTATATAGAATATATTAATAATTTTTTATGCATGGAGATATTACAAATTCTTTTTCAATGTAATTGCACACTAGCTGGACAGTTTTAATTCCACACCTGCACCTGTATGGCCAAAATGACCCAGAAGTGTTCGAATAAGGTCTCTGTCATGGTGTAGATTGTTGGTTCAGCACTAAGCGTGTTTCCTATTTAGCTCCCCAGGAAAGAATTAAGAATCATAAAGGAAAATATATTGAAAGTCTGAGGCAAGCAGAAGTCATATAATGGAACAGAGATAAGTATTAACTGTAGACAGGCATTACAAACCACCTGTCCTTTCCTCATTTTGTTTTTGTTTTTTTAAGAGACTTGAGCGTTGAAAATAAGTTTTGTAAGCCAAGAACTTGTGACATTTTCAAGGTTCTACAAAGAAAAAAAAGTATTTAATTAAATATGCTAAAATTCGGGCACTGCTTGTTATTAGCTGGAGAGACAGTTAAATTCATGCATATAAACTGGAAAGTCCATATTAATAGTCTTTCTCAAAAACAACGCACAGGGGATATTTAACTGAAGAAAGAGCTATGGGAAGAATATATGGGAAAATCTTTGGAGTCGAGTGGAAATTTGAGAGAGGAAGTATGAAATTTTATATATCCCACATTGAAATTGAGATATTTTGTAATGTGGTGTCTAGTCTTCAAATATAGTTGTTCATGTACATCTTCCATAATAATATTAGTGAAAAGACTATTTCCTGCAGCAAGAGACTTCAGTGAAAAAATAATACAAGCCCTGATACACTTAGTTTTTGTGATCTGTTATTATCTAGAAACAGGACTTGAGATTCTGTGAGTTTGGGCCATGTGAAGAAAGGATGATTTACAAGTCAGACCAGTGGACCATCACAACCTCTTTCACATGTTGCCACTCTTTGTTCTGTAAGGATAATAATCTCCTACCTCAACATACAGGCAAGATTTTGACAAGATTAAAAAGAACAGTGAACTACACACACATAAAATTCCATCAACTTCGTCAAAACTCCACACTCTGAAATATTGAAAACAAAAGAAGTGGGAAGCCTCCAAAGAGCTGAAATCTTGGAAAGAGGAAATTTTGGTAGTATCTGTAGATTACTTGTCGATAACCACTGCCCTTAAGAATAAAGAAACAGAGGCAAGACACAGGAAAAAAAATGGCTGTGCTCCAAGGAAATTGTTTTCTGCCAGTAGATACAGATGAAAACATTCAAAACTAAGTAAAATATTTAGATAATGTTTGTATCACGTCACAGAGTGTTTTATATAGCTAAGTGTTATGCTCAATGTTAACGGGGCTGCAGAATAAAGTAATACCCAATACTTAATTCCTCATTCATGTGGAAAGTGTAAATTCAGGTTGTAAAACAAATGAGATCATCAGGATTACATGCAATATAGGAGTCACGGAATGTAAGTAAAGGTTGGAAAATTGGTTGGAGAGTGGCCTTCATTCATTCTTATCGATATTTGTCTAAAGCAGTAACTATTGCACCTATTTATACCAATTATTCATTTCCCCACTTTCAAGTGCCAGCTTCCTTTGCTAGAGTAACTGTGCAAGTCAGAGTGTCTGGAATAGAAGAAAGCAGACAAAACCCCTTGAATTCCAATTATCTGGTGAAATTAGGTGCTTTTGTACTACCTATTTTACACATTGAGGCTTCCAATGAGACTGTGTCAATACTCACGGGGGTCTGTGTCATATAAAATAAGCCTCGCACTGATGTGACATTCTGTTCAGAGGCTTGTGATAATTAGTACCATCTTTATGTTCAGACTTGGATAAAGAGGAAATCTCTGTTCTCACTCCATTCAATACCAGCAATTCAACCCTTGCTTCTGCGATAAAAAAGCATCAGTAGCCTTCAATATTACAGCAGTTCACTGAGGAGCAATGTCTTCAAAAGTTCCTTATTTGTCAGAACAGCTTCACATTACGAGCTCCTGCTGGCACCATCTGGCCCAAACTTAAAGGGAAAATCCAAAAATACACATAGAGTGCGTGCATGTTAAATGACACTACAATTGTTGAGACTTACATGTGGTTGTATTGGGAAATTCTGTATGTCTTGCAGCGATCTTTGTGGAGTACATATGTTTGTGTGTGCCTGTGTGAGGTGTGTGTTTTTAGATGGCAAATAGAAGTCTAAAATCCCATAAGAATCTTTAAGTACTTGAGGGACAGGTAACTTCACAGATAAATTGCTAAATTCAGAAAAATATTTTTCTATTGCTACATCATATAATCTTTCCTTTTTTTTTGAGAGAGAGAAAATTCAACTGTTTCGGATCCTAAGAAGTCAAATAAAATTGCTTCTCCTAGAAATATGCTATTTAAAAGAAATTATTTATTTATGTCAGTATAGTAATGGATATGGTAAAGTGCAGTATTAAAATGGTTTCTGTTTTTCTTTCCTTTTTATAAAAATCTACTAAATAGTGGACCATTCCCAGATAAGTTAAAAAAAAAGTGACAAAATACTTTTGTGCACTTAAAATCCATCTTTTGCCTGTGCATAGACACACCCACAGATTGTGACTACATGCTTAAGCAACCCTACTGAGTGAGACCAAAGCATAGCTGTGTCTAGAATGTCATTTCAGAGTGCAGATAATACTGTAGATGCTCTCTGTAATCTCCACAGCTACCAACTATGTCCTAGGGTTCTGAGTTACAGCTCTTGTTTTTGTCTAGTTCTTAAGACTTCTCTTAATTTTTCTCTTTTTTGAGCCTATATATAGTTTGAGTGTGTGCAGTATCATGAGGAGCTATATGAATCAGTGTCTCATTCTTTTTCAACTTACTTATTTCTTTTCAAGGCACCTAGCCCTTCTTACTGGAAAAGAGAGGAAATAATCACTCCTGATTCTCTTTTCATTCTACTCATGATTTTCCAGGCTTTTATTCTATCACTCCTCACTCATGTCTTTCCAAGGCTGAAGAGTCCTAGTCTACTTAGTTATTCCTTCAGATATTATTCTTTAACTTTGATCATCCCTGATACCCTTTTCTGCACTTACTTCAATTCTTGCTTTCACATCCCAAAAATAATATAACGGAAATGGAAGCATTCAAAATGTAGTTGAAAGGTGAATTTATGCAGTGGCATAATAGTGCTTTGCCTTCAGTGATCTTTTTTCTGAGAAATTTCTAACACTATATTTGCTTCTTTCACTCTCCTGATCTGGTGCTTTCATAAAACTACATTATAACATCAGCATCCCCCTTCTGTGCTTACTGCTCAGCTTGGATGCAGACTGAATTACTTACTACGCATGAAATTAAGTTTCAGAGAGAGAAAATCAGAGCCAGATTTGTTTAAGTGTAGGCTTATTCTGCAAAAGTGGTTTGCAGATATTAACAAATTTTAAAGTGAACATACTTTGAACTTTTCTGCTTACAGAAATCTGTAGACCAAATGATAGGGTTTTGTTTTGTCACAGGAATTTGAATAAGTAAGTCTTGTAAATATCCTATGGGAGTCTGCTAGTATTTTGATTAACACTAAGAAGAGATTAGAATCTTTCCCCCCTTGTAATAGCAGAATTTTTTGTTACAATCTGAAAACTCCTTGGTAGCGTTTTTTGAATATTCGACCAAAATTTTTTTAATTATAATGAGGATAATTTTCAGGTTCTGATGTTGAAACTTTATGTAGATTTTCTGCATGTTTGGATTTTGAGCTTTCTACTTTGTTAAAAACTATTAGGTAAATATAATCTTTTGCAATAATAGATCAGTAAATTTAAGTAAAAGAAAAAGCCACATGTTCTTCATGCCACCTTTTGGGAAAAAAAAAAGATCAATTTTTACCCAGTTTGTCAAAATACTGGAAAATTCAAAGGGAATCCAAAGGCTTAATGTCCATAGAAATGAGCAAATGGTGATGAAATCAAAAGTTTATGAAAAAAATAAAGTAAAAGATGAAATCTCACAGGGAATTTGCATTAGTAGTCAAACTGGATGAAGATTGTTTCTGTAGTGGTTCATTTTCATTCATCCTGGGAGTTAGACCTTCTGCTCTAATCAGCCTGCCTAACATTCCCAGGTAGTTCATCCTCTCAAGAAAGGAGACCTAATTGGACAAGTAATCTTGAAATATCTTACTATGCACCTCTACACACTTCAGCTTCTTAAAGGGCTTGAAAAGTTCTTACGCTACTATTTTATTTACATCTAATAACCTAAAAACTTGTGGAAATACAAGCCATTGAAACCTGTGGCTGTTTAGATCACTGCGATGAAGTCAGTGTTCTGTAACATGAGACACTAAATAAAGCTCACAGAACATCAAAATGTCGGTAGAGAATGAATTGCAAAGTATAGTGACTTAATGTCAATAATAGTGTTTCCATTCAGCCCTGTCCATGATTGCTACTTGTATTAAGCAAATAGAATCATAGAATCATAAGGTTGGAAGAGACCTCTCAGATCATCCAGTCCAACCATGCCTGTCTCCCTACTAAACCATATCCCTAAGAAACTCATCTACCCATCTTTTAAACAGCTCCAGGGATGGAGATTCCACCACCTCCCTGGGCAACCTGTTCCAATACCTGACCACTTTCTCAGTGAATAAATTCTTCCTAATGTCCAGTCTAAACCTGCCCTGGTGCATCTTGCAGCCGTTCCCTCTCATTCTGTCGCTCGTCACTTGTGAGCAGAGAGAGCACCCACCCCGTCACAGTTTCCTTTCAGGTAGTTGTAAACAGTGACGAGGTCTCCCCTCAGCCTCCTCTTCTCTAAACTGAACAACCCCAGTTCCCTCAGTCTCTTCTTGTAGGGCTTGTTCTCCAGCCCCTTCACCAGCCTCATTGCTCTTCTCTCGACTCTCTCCAGCCTCTCAGTGTCCTTCTTGTAGTGAGGGGCCCAGAACAGAACACAATACTCTAGGAGTGGCCTCAACAGTGCCAAGTACAGGGGCACAATCACCTCCCTTGTCCTGCTGGCCATGCTGTTCCTGATACAGGCCAAAATGCCACTGGCCTTCTTGGTCACCTGGGTCACTGCTGGCTCATGTTCAAATGGCTGTCAACCAACACCCCCAGGTCCTTCGCTGCCAGGCAGCTCTCCAGCCATTCTTCCACAAAGACCTATATTTTTCTCATCAAAGCCTGATACTACCCTTTTCAGTAGTCCTTTAACAATTTCAGAAAATTTATGTAAAATTAATCTCTTTATACCATTGCTTAGTTTACAATAGTTTTCAGAGTACAATATGAAATACAATTTTACAAAACATATATGAAATATTAAGATATTTTTGTGTCTAGATTCATGTACAGTCTCTTTTTACCTTTGCTTTCACAATTTATGGTAGCAGTCAAACCCCTTCCTGCTACTGGATCTTCATGAGGAACTGGGATGTTCTAGTAGTCTGCACATTAATTTTGTGATTGTAGCACATAGTATCTTGCAGAATTTTCCAATACTAAAAACTGAGACAAGCAAGAAACCAAATCTGATCTCTTGTAACTGTTTCCTGTAAGGAAATACACATTTCAAATATATCTTATCATCCAAGTTCTCCTTTTTAGACACTTGAAATACTAAGAAGGAAAAAATTTGAGGAGTCACCTGTTTCATATAAAGAATCTTCTTGTTTGCAAAGCTTGATAGTTTCTGACCAAAAAAATCTATGACCAACAAGTAGCCCAGGCCCTTGAATTTGGTGTAGCTCTTTTGCACTGTGCTTATAACACTTATTCAAATGTTAGCAGAGTAGGTCAACATAAGGCTAGGATAAAGGAAGCCTGGGCTTGATTTACCTTGTCTTGTCCCTTACATTCTCCAGCTCTACTGGCATGGTGGTTGGTGGCTGCAGACTGTAATAGATTTAAGGGACCATCCTACATGATGCCCAGACACACTTGAGGGCTTCTGTCAAAGTGCTGATGTCAATCATTAAAAAAAACACATCCAACCAACCAATACCAGCAACCCACAGCAAAGCAACTTTTTTGAAAAATACCTTTTTGTAGGTGTTATTTGTAACACATATTTGGAAACTGAATCCAGTTTTGCCACTCTTTCACAATGGATGCAACAATTCTGACACCATGATAAAGGCTTTGATAATATGTTCTACTGAAAGCAACAGAGCATAAGCCAAAATGAATGAGTACCAGATGAAGTGTGAACTGGGATCTCAAGAAAATATCAATTGAACCTGATGGAAAGTGTGACTATAAATAAATCTTGCTTCTACATATTGTAAGTTTATATGTATTTTAAGTTTCCCAAAAGTCACTCACTTCTAAAAATATTAACCTTGCTGGAATAGCCAGGTTCCCTTGACAGAGACAGTGAAATCACCAGGATGGATGCTATACAGAAAGAAAAAAGATGGCTTCTCACACAACTTACAGATCAAGGTAAAGATAACATAGACATACCATACATGGGAGAGCACAAGGAAGTGGGGAATGTAAAGTTGGTTAGGGTGACTGCATTTGTAGTAGCTCTCTGCTGCCAGATTTTGCCTAAACATCATGCAGAAGGCAAAACCAATTCAGAGGTTGATAATATTGCAGTTTTTTGAAGGTTTGAGGGGAGATCCTCCTCCAAAGATTGGAATATAAAAGACGTAAACAGTTCTTTAAAATTTAACAAGATGTTGACATACTGATGGACCAGACCTGGAGTTTGTTGTGAATGAGAAGACTGGTAGGGTAGAAAGGGCTTCTTTTAAAAGAAAATCTACAGTTTACATTTCATAAAACAGATGAAACAGCTAGTAAAAAGGTAGATGAAGACGCATGTCTCTGTCAAAACATCTGGCAGCATAAATGAACTTTCCTATAGCATTTCAGGTGAGTATGAACCAAATGTGACTAAATTGTTTTCCGAATATATGTTTAAGAAATATTCAGATGAAGGGATGAACATCCCAGCTAGAAATATAAAGGTACAAATTAAAGAATTGTGAGTAAATGTGTCCTATCAATATCCCTGGTACATATTTTAGGTCATTGAGGCTGTCCAACAGTAGCGTGACTCATGCTCAATACAAGAAGTGAATTAATAAAATGAAGGATTGGTTTCTTGTGGGAATGTGTTCTGTGGGGTCACACACTCTGTCATTTCTACCAGGATCTCTAAGTTTGTTGGCCAGTTTCAGCCAAATTTGAAAGAATTCTCAGAGATACGTTCCTACATATTTTATGAAATGTCAACAGAAAGGCAGAAGAGAGAGCCTCAAAGTAGCGTCCCAGAAAACACTTAGACAAAACATAACCACTGTGTGGATTGTTTGGGAGCAGCCAGCCAGCCAACTGTGTAACGTGTTCTACATCACAAATGCACTGAGTGACCAACCAACACACACATAGCTTGCTCGTCACAAAATCCACTGTGAATTCCTACAAGAAAAGGGATGGAGAACAGCAATGGGACTCACTGAAGTATTAGAGGACAAAGGAAGGATATTCCTAAAGAAGAAAGCCTCATTAGCAGAGCTCAGGGAACAAGGCTTTTAGTGTCTTAAGCTGAAACAACCCAGAATTTGAAAAAATAATGCTACACCTGAAGAGTCATATCTTGGCACTGTTAAAATCATCACAGTGTCTCACTGCTGTTATACTACAGTTCAGACCCTTACTAAAAACTATTATTTTAAATATTTTAGTGTTGCAATTGCGGTACCATAAAGTCTTTTCTATATTCATACTGTTGTAAGACTGAAGTTAATAGATAATTTTTGGTGAATATTGACTTTTTTTGGCAAAAATGGCAAGATCTTTATGTACATACAGATATATAAAGGCTGCATGGTTTAGTAAGGAGATCGGTAAGGTTGGACTCGATTTCTCAACCACGTGAGTCTATGATTCTATGCAGCTACTTAATAGGTTCAGGTTTGCATGGAGTAGCCTACACATGCACAATGAATAGTACTTCTTCTCCCCAGCTGACCAAGGATACCTCCACATTCTCCAGGCTCTTAGGCAATGCTCCTCTTCCTTCTCATTTTTTCCCGCGAACCCTTGGTTTGGAAATGCAAATGAAGTGGGAAAATATCACAGAGGAGACTGGCATTCCTTTCTGGTTCCATAGACACTACCGATTTCACTGATGATAACTAAGACCAAAAAACTAGTTAACTTTCTGAGGGCAATGGAACCTCTTCAGAGGAGTGACAGCTTTCACTGTCATAAATATGGATAAGAATGTGGATAAGAAAATCTGCTAAGCAGCAAAGTTATATTGACACATTTACTTCTCAGAGTGAAACAAGTTAAGATCTATACGAAAATGAATTTAGTAAAGACAGTGAAAAATAGAATGTAGCAGTTTGCTTCTGAATTGGAATTTCAGGTCACAATTCTCAAAAGGAATTTCAGGTCACAATTCAGACTTCAGAGTAGCAAGATTGAGAACTGCAAGTCATAGATCTTACGACAGCACAAACCTGCCTACTGAAAGCATTTTAAAGGACATATGGTGCAAACCCGAGAGCATTTCTGGGATGCTAAAGTGTAGACTTTGCAATAGTTGTTAATGTCATGCTAATCTTAAGATCAACGCACATTAAGTAACTTTGGTTTATATCCTGTTTTCTAGAGATGTAGCTAAATTAAATGAAAAAAATAACACAAACTCATGAGACATAATCCCACCTGTGGAAATATTTCACAGGAAAATCAGAGAGAATATATACTACTTTACAGAGTAGACCTTTTCATATTCTTTGCCTGAAAGCAGTTATGAGCACCCTCTCCTCTATGACATTATTAAAACCAGGGTTGCTATTGAAAATGTTCAGTTCCCCAAACCATTTAGATTCAAAGCTTCCAGCTACAATGAGAATGATACGGCTTTATGCTACATTTGTCATAAAGATTATCCTTAGCTATGCTGATTGGGGGAAGTAAATGTACTATTTTAATCCTCCTTATGAAGTTTAGTATTTTACAGTTGCTTATTATTGAATTTGTGTTATTGCTGCAAAGTCATCATAAATAAAAGACTTTATTAGTACTAGTGCCTTAGTCATTGGAAAGGTACAGATAGGCTCAGGACTCAATGGAGTAAAAGAGAGGTTAGTGAGCAATTTGACTCCTTGTTACAAGCCCTGTCTGAGAAGACATACTAACTGAATGGTATGAGCAGTCTGTATTCTGAATAGACATCTTAATTTACTCTGAATGTTGATTACTGGGTTTCATCACTAATCTTCCGTAACAAAAAGTCATAGAGTTGAAGAAGATGAGTTAGATTAGTGAGACATCATTCTTGACAATGTATTTTACTGTTAATATGTCAGAAAGCTGCATTCAAGCAATAACAAAGACCTCATCTGTGAAAGGAAAGAGACGCAACAAAAAGCCACAAGTATCTGTGTTGCTGAAATGATCTGAGAAAGACATTAGTCATGAAGTAGGCACCAGTCTGACAGCTGCTCTTTTAGAATTGCTATCTGAGTGGATTGGTTTTATATCTGCTGTCCTTGCGGTTGTTTTCTTCTGCTGTTCTTATACCAGAAAGATTTCCACTCCTACCAGCCTCACTAGTTTTGTCACCTCTTTCATCAAGCTACAGTAATTTTAACTGTAGTTGGCACAGTGATCCAAATCTCTGAGATCAGCCTCAGGTTCAGCAGGATACAGGGCTGAATGACATCTAAGTTTCCCTTCTAACACATTTTTTTTTCTCTAATTCTATGATTTTAGTTCCTTTAGTGGAAGAAGGATCAACTTACTACAGAATTTCTTATCCAGTATAGTGTTTATGCTATCCTTCGTGGCTAGGATGTCATCTAATTATTATAAAAGATATAACATAAACTCATTTGTTCATGTTTTCTGTTAACTTCTTCTCTGCAGATGTTCAAAACCCAGCACATAGGGGCTGCTCAAAATATTTGGAGTTTGTCCCTTAACCACATTACTCTGCTAAGGATAGGTAACCATTTTAGTACTGGGTCACACACTTGCCAAAGAAACCATATGCTGGACTCAGAGCAGTTAAGAAACAGTCAGATAGCATCCTGCAGGTTACCTGGCAAAAACAGCTGGTCACTGGATTCCAAGTTACCCCTGCTTTTATCATTTTCCAAACATTCTTCCAAAAGGAAAATAAGAAAAACACATTGATTTTTGTTTGGAAAAAGTGCTGTGGAATTTCAGTGTTTTAATTGATGTATAAATAATGCATTTAGGACAGTCTGGAATAAGTTGTATTTTTCTGCACAGCCCCACGTAATGTGCTGCTCAGGTTGATCTAGAATTGGAATTCCCTGGACATATGTAATTTTACACTGGGTTTTGCATTCCCTTTCTTGATGGTGCATCAGGGAAACATTTGACAGTGGTGCCATCTTGATTTTTTTCTCTGCAACTGATTTTACAAACTGACCTACCACTGCACGCCAGAGCATTCACTTAGAAATACAACATGTAGCAAGTGGTGAGAATTATACACTGTCAGATGGAACTGAGTGCTTGAGGATATTCGTGCTATGGCTTTCACTGTGCATGCTCTGATAGGTGTTGTGAAAGATGATACATGTTTTCTTTCAGATCTCTAAGACAGTATGAGTTGACAGAAACAGATGAACAGGCATGTGCAAAAATTATGTCATGTTACATAAATATAATTTAATGTATCCGTAATAATTGCAGATGGGAATAAAAGGTATATTGAGCTACTGAAACAATTATACATAAGCTGTCTTGGACTTCAAAGTTTACAGGTTTAAAACTCTGGAAGCTCTGACATTTTCTTAACTTTACAAGGTTCTTGAGAAGACTAGAAAAGTCGAAATGTTTAACCACACTTAATAAAAGTTAGTTTTCCCTGTCTCCTTTACATAAGACTTAGAGCCACGGTTGGTTTTGTTTAATATGCTGAAATTTAGCCACTCCAATGTTTTAATGATAAAAGCACACCTTAGTCAAAGGTCTGCTGCACTCATGACAGGGATGTATAGCCCAGACAGAGCATTCGACAAAGCCTTTTGCTTAATGGTTTAACAGTGCGCACAGACTCAATACTGACAGGATTATTAATTTCCATTACAATGACCATGTATACAAACACTGTATTTTAGCTGTTCCTGCAATTAAAATGGAACAAAATAATTTTTTTAGCACCTCATGTCACAAGCAAAACCTCCCAAATCTGTAAGGTTGATTATCATTGTAAGCAGATATATCGATACAGAGAAACTGATATCTCAGTCTTCATGATACTTAGTTATCAAGTCTTTGTCTGAATGTTCAGATGTATTTCAATTACTTAATTTGGTTTACTGCAATACCAGCTTTTGTTTTGATTTGCATTTATGCATTTTACTGGCACTCCTTGACCAATCAAATCTGTGGAATGAAAGCCTTTCATCACAGTGTCATCAACTTAACCAGAAGTTAGGGGTAAAGGCTTTAAATATTACAAGAACTTCAAAACAAATGAGGAAAATCTTATTTTCAAAAGAGCATAAAGCAGATTATTTCCCCCTCTTTATTTCAGTTTTCTTAGAGAAATATTGAATCCGTTATTATTTAAATTAATAAGCAAATACTGACATAAGTAACTTATCCAAATCTTTTTAATACAATTCAAATAGGACACCTATTCATTCCAGGGACTTTTTTTGCCAGCTGAATAAATTTTTGGTTAAATAGAGAACACAATAGAGTACAAATGCATGCTACCTTCATACACTCATATGTTAAAACATTGTTATATCAAGTAGCATCTTTACCACAAAATACATGACTCTAGAGTATGCCTTTTCAATTGCCATTCTACAAAAAAAATCTGATAACCAACCAAATAATAAAAATGTTGCAGTAACATTACCACAATAAAATAACTAATAAAAAGGCAACTAACGTAATCATTGACAAGGGCTTTTCCTTTTGCCCTTTCAGATCATTAGTGGAAGTCAAATCACATCAGATATTATTCCTTAACAGATTTTCTGTCCCACACAAAGAAAGGAAAAAGTTAATGCCTATGTCAGTGGTACATTCTGAGGCATATTTGCAATTGTCTGTAGTAGTGTTCATACTGTGATGGAGTTTGAGAGTATTATTACTATTATTATTACCCAGATAGGTTCTCTTTCTATGTTGTTTTCAAGAACTGATTTAAGTGAGGTTAAACCAAAGGTTTTGTAACTTTGTGAATGAGGAGAAATCCTATCAATATTGGCAAAAATCACCCATTACATTCAATTTATAGCCTTAAAAAACAACAACAATTTTTTCTTTTTTGAGTATCAACAAGGTGGACTGTTTTTTCTAGACATAGGATGCAATGTTTTTCTTCTGTGTTGAGAAAGAAACTAAATTAAAAGCACTGTTTCAGAAATGTAATAAAGAAAGCAGAGGGCAGTGACAATCTTCAACATGTTGTGCACAGTCATACACACTGGATAGTAATAAATTTTCCTGCAGCTTTCCAATTTATTTGAATAGGAAATAGCAGGGGTCTCTAAGCTGTTGTTCACACAATCAACAACGCTGTTAATAGCTGTTATCAATATTTCTGTAACTCTATTAAGGGAATGAACTGATGGTCTCTGAAACGTAAGATGCGTGTTCTGATGTTGTCTTAGTGCTATCATGAAATTGCGCTGACTTTCTGTTTAAAATTATTGTATAATATGTCATGTCATTGAGGTGGTACAATCAATCACATCTTATCCCACTAAGTTCTAATATTATCAACAAATCCTACAACACGGATAACAAAAGGTGTAAAAATATACTATTTTCAGGTTCATGGACACTGCAAATTGTTATTTCTTATTGCCTATTTAGAAGAATGTGGGTGTCAAAGACATCTCTTTGGAAATATGTTTGTGTTACTCTTGGTTATACTGTGAATGACAGTTAAACTACTAAATACACATCAGATTAGGAAAACGAAAAAATATGTTTCTCTACTGTTCTGTGAAAAAAATACGTTTTGTTAAACCTTTACAACCGTTCAGAAAACAACTGTTTCCAAAAATTTAAATATAGGTGTAAACATGACCAGAACTAAAGGGGCTATGAAGTTCAGGAAAGGGAAAAAGGTATGCTATCAGCACGAAAGCCACAAAGATATAGAAAGATGAGAAAGGTAAAGCTAGGCATACTACAGTTAACAGGAGGACATTCATCCTGTGACTGTAAACTGCTGAAGATTGAGGCAAGGGAGGAAAAATAAGCTAGCAAAAAGAAGAAACCCTTTTTTTATTGTGTGTCCTGCACAACTATTTAGCACCTCATCTCCTCGTAAAACACTGATGAGCTGATTGAGAAACACAGTGCCCTGAGCTTGGTGGAGTAAGGGAAAAAGATATAGACAGAGGGGAAGAATGAGAAACTTTAGCCTTAGGAAAAAAGGCATTAAGAAAACAATTTCTTAAAGATGTGAAAGTCAGGTACTCACAAGAAAGAGGAATCACAGAGAATAAAAACCAGAAGGAAATACAAGTAAGTTGGAGGAAATGGTGTGGAAAAGCAGACCGATGTTTTAGATACAAAAGATAAAGACACAAATTTGGACAACAAAGGATAAATGGATCAGGATGGCTGAAGAAATAACTGGATGGAAATTTAAAATATTAAGGTGGACTCACAACAAGAAATAGAATATGGAAACTAGACTGAAATGAGACATGGAGAGACATATAATGAGCACAGATGTGGTAGGGGAATTATATTAATATTTTGGTATTTTCAGAGAAAACACATTTTTAATGGAAGCACTTATTTTATATTTTTATGTTTTGGTCACATTTCAGTGCAAAGAAGAGGAAAAGACAGATCTTTCTCTTTATGTCCTTCTCATACCAATGAGCATATTCTCACCTATGATGTTTTAAAAAATAATGGTTACATTCTTTTCAGAAATGTTGTATTTACTAACTGTATCTAAGACAGCTGCTAATAGTGACAGCATTATTCAACTGCAGATATGGAGAGCGTACAAAGACTACCTGGTAAATCAATGCTCAATCCAGCACTGCAGAGTGCAAAATGAGCATCAATAACATTTACTTTCTGTTACCCATTATTTCAAATAGGAATGTGGAATAGCAAACATGTTCCTCTATTTCGAAAAATTAGGTTCCTCAGCAGGAAATATCACAGTATGTTAAAAAGATTTATTTGCTTCCAGCAGTTAGATAGTAGGTATAAGTTACTTAAGTATAGAATTGGGGAAATAAATTTAAAATACATTCTTGAAATCTTTTTAAAATTAAATTCAACTTCATGAGGAAGATCCTTGATTTTGATTTGAAGCCAAATCTTCTGAACAAATTACAAGTACTCAAGCTTGGACCCTAAATACCTCCTAAGGAGATATTTGTAGAATCATGTTTTAGCAGAAAGATAGTAGAGAAGTAGATTAACCTGCATCATCTGTAATGTAGGCAGGTTCTGTCCTTCATAGAAGGAAGTAAAAATTAAACCAACCCTGCCAAAGCCATGAAAGCTGTTTGCTTTTTTCTTTTTATAAGCTATTATTTCCTCACAAAAATATTTCTGTGTGTATGTGTGCATGCATGAGCAAATACATGTGTGAGCACTGGATAACATATTTCTGTGCCCATTCTGTGCCATAAATGCTGCTTCATAACTGACCTAAAATTTTTAGGACATTGGGAATTCATCCTTCTGTTAGTCGTAAGGTAATGAAATCATTCATCTAATTGCTCACCCTCTCAGCTGTGTAACATATGAATCAGTAACTGAAGCAATAGCCCACACGGAAATGAGAAAGGTCAACAAAGCAATACTGTATTCCATTTACTAGAAATTAAAAATCAGAAATTAAAGAAAAATAAATAAATTTTAAATGAAGATGACAGGTTGGTATTTCAAGGGAGTGTAATATTTGCACACCAGAAGTTTTTCATTCCCTGTGGTTTCCTGTAAATGCTACCTCATACTTTCTCCTACACCTGCCCACATTACAGGAAAATTCAAGCGAAATAAAGCAGACAACGGAAAAATCTGGAGGTGTGCTCCTCATATATCTCTATTACATTTTTACAGTTTCACAGTTTCACAGTATCACAAGGTTGGAAAGGATCTCTGAGATCATCAAGTCCAACCTGTAACCCAACACTAACACCAACCATCATCTAAACCACAGCACTCAGTGCCTCATCCAGTCTCCCCTTAAACACCTCCAGGGTCAGCGGCTCCACCACCTCCCTGGGCAGCGCATTCCAATGGCCGATCACCCTTTCAGCGAAGAACTTTTTTCTAACATCTAAACTTTTCCTAACGAAGCTTGAGTCTGTACTCTCTAGTTCTGTCACTGGTCACCTGAGAGAAGAGACCAACCCCTGCCTGACTACAACCTCCTTTTAGGTAGTTGTAGAGAGCAATAAGGTCTCCCCTGAACCTCCTCTTCTTCAGACTAAACAGCCCCAACTCCCTCAGTCACTCCTCGTGGGGCTTGTGATCCAGCCCGTTTTCTAGTCATCTTCTTTTAAAGACACACTGGAAATGAAAAAGGTATGAATCACAATGTTGCAAACAAAAGCTGCCATTCAGAAAGCTTTTCAGAAATGATCTACAAAAAATGCAAGAGAAATATAAATAGTGTTGTAATTAATTCTACGTCTTCTTTGAAACTCCATTTGATATTTAAGATATTTTGCCTTTTATAACACATTTTCCTTTCTATGGTTTAATTGATTAAATTTAACCTGTTAAAATGATGGTATGTTATAGGGTTTTAATTTTTTTTATAAAGCACTCACATTAGGAGCCAAATTTTTAGAACACCTTGAGATTCAATAGTCTTAATTACTAGGACTTCCGTTCTCATCATATTTCTGCAGATGGAAAACACATAATTTGATGGTTAAATGTTGAAAACAATCAGATACGTTCTCACAATTTCAGTTCACATGCAGAGCATGGTAGTATGTTTGTTAGGTGAGAACTTGGCCTGAGGTAACAAACACCACTGCTCTGAAGAGTGTGCCAAGCTCTGTTTTTCTGGGCTTTAAGTGATTTTTTTCAAGTGTATCTTTGTCATTTCACAGAGAACAGAAACATCTCATCTAATCCACAGTAACTTGACCCTAGACTGTAGACAACTACATTTCTGTAAACAAAAGGAAATTGCCTGAAAATAAGTGCAAGTAACAGAACAAACTCTCATTTATTTTTCACCCATAAATGGATACCTACTTATATTAGGAAAGCATCCTCCAGTGATGACTTCTCTGGCTCTGTCATTTACTTTTCCAGGATGGTTTGTTTTCAGGGCAGTAGAAAGTGGGGAGAAATAAATAGACAGTAAAGCTTATTTATAGAAATAAATATGAGATAGTTACTATCCTAGCCACAGCAAAATCCTGACGTATCTACTACCATTCTGCATGATAATTTTGTCATAGTATTGCACATTGTTTTGGGATGCATTTGGGTCACCATTTTTTTACCAGAAAGAGCAAGGAAAAAAAAAAATCTAAGCAAAGGAATTCAAGTAGAGAGTAACCTAGCTTTAAAGTACCTCCAAAAGTAGGATAGGGATCAAAACTGCACATGGACACTCCAAACAGGTTTTATGTTATTGTGAGTTGAAGCGGTCCTCTCTGCGTCCAGGAACCTGAAATCATTTGGCTACAGCAACTCAGATTTTGTCCAGGAGTTTTTCTTATAACTGAGAATAGACAGGATTTTCTCTAGGGAGAAACAGAAGAATTAGACAAAACCTGGATGTGTCCAGAAGAATTATTTTTAGAAGAAAATTGGGAATGTACGTGTTCCTATCATATTATTGGGAGTTTTAGTTACTAAGGAAAACACTGGTCCTCAAGAAGAGATACTGACATTGTTGGAGAAGTCGCTATTTATAGTCTTATTTCTGTGGTAAAATGAAAATATAAGGCAAAATATAAATCAATTTTATTTAAACACCAAAAGGACTTCTCACTACAAGAAGGACATTGAGGGGTTGAAACATGTCCAGAGAAGGGCAACGAGGCTGGGGAAGGGGCTGGAGAACAAGTCCTATGAGGAATGACTGAGGGAAATGGGGTTGTTCAGTTTGGAGAAGAGGAGGCCGAGGGGAGACCTCATCACTGTCTACGGCTACCTGAAAGGGGACTGTGGCAGAGCAAGTGTTGATCTCTTCTCTCAAGTGACAGGTGACGGGACAAGAGGAAACGTCCGTAAGTTGCGCCAGGGGAGGTTCAGACTGGATGTTAGGAAGAATTTCTTTACCGAAAGGGTGGTCAGACAATGGAACAAATGCCCAGGCAGGTGGTTGAAACACCATCCCTAGAGGTGTTTAAAAACAGGATAGATGAGTTTTTGAGGGACATGGTTTAGCGGATGATGGGTGCAGTTGGACTCAATGATATCAAAGGTCTTTTCTAACCAGACGATTCTATGATGATTTTATGATCTGTCTAAAAATACAGTCTTTTAAATCCATTGGACTTTTTAAGGTGTACTGAAAATTTTTGGTGTAATTTTAATTTGCTCAAGTCTTAAATACTATTTCTTATGTTCATTTTATCATTAAGATGCAATTTTTAAGAAAACACATGAAGAATTTTTTCTACATCTGCTGAAATCTAAGTGCCAGCTTTTGAAAAAATATTGTGGAAAAAATAGTAAAAAGTTATTTCAGAATTCTGTCTTTCAATCCCTCTCTTCTCAGAGGCTAGTTCTATTTCCAGAACAGTGATTCTGGTCTCTCTGTAACGTTACCTACTATTTGTGGAGGCTTTACTTCAATCTGTTTTATTTCCAGTGTGATGTGTATTGATGAAAATCACATGAAAATCATTACTTTTTACAGCAATATGGAAATAACAAGAATGAGAACACAATTATATTTTTAAAGTACTAGCCCAAATATATGAGTAATACTGTAATAATTTAAAATAGGCTTCATCCATATTTTTGGAATATTTTGCTGGTCTTCTTGAAGACTAATAGAAACTGAAAACAAATTAAGTAACTTTTTTCTTCAGTCAGAACTAAATTAGAAAAACACTGAAGAAAGAAAGTGCTTTGTTAAAAAATTGGGAAAGGAAATTGAAAAACAAATCAAAATAATTCAATTATGCAGTTCTAGATTCTCTGGATATTGTCATGTAAGATCAACGAGGGACATATGGAACTACTGAGAGAACTGTATTTCATGAATTTACAGATTGTCAGAGGACATTTTTTTTTCCCGCATATGTACTGACAAAAAGCAGAGCAATACAATAACAAAGAAATAGGAAGAGAATCACGTGATTGGCTGTCCATTGATTTGATAAGCATTACAGTGCCTTATATTTGTGGTCTAACTTCTAATTTGAATTTCCTTTTTGCTCATTCCACAAGGAGATACTATATCATTCAGCCAACCAAATCAGTGAAGAAAAATACAGTTAAGTGCTGGTCTGACTTATGGACTTGTTCAATTCAATATTCCAGAGAGCACGATTGCTTTAAGGTCTGAAATTGAACAAGATCTTAGTAAAAATTAAAAACAAAGGAATGGACTCTGGTAATTGCTTATTAAATTTTCAAACACCAGCGACAATAACAAGTTTAAATTTATTGCTCAATATGTTTTAAATAGATGATGTTGAATGTGCAACAAAACCACACCGGCGTGGCTTATAACTAGACCTTCTTGAATGGATGAGTACTCAGTACTTTACTGCCTCTGGAGGATTTAAGGCAATTCAATAAGATTGACCAGAATGGATCTGATGAAAATGCTCTGTAGCAAGCATAACTGCTGCTGTCTTTACAAACTCGGCTTCATGCTTTGGTAGAGCAAACTACACCATCTCCACATACACATTCTATCTTTCAGCTGTCAGCACTCACTCCTCCTGCAAAAAGCCTCCACCTCCTTATTTCTGCCTTAGAGCCACAATGTGTTTCTTTGCCTGGTGCAAGTCTTACTCGTGCTCTGCTCAATTTTTGCAGGAAATTTAAATTCATCATGGTAAGGTTCAGGAGTTCAACATCAGAAACCACCAATCAAAAGCTCCAAAATATATTTAACTCTTCAATACACGGGAGATGGGAGGGAAAAGTAGGACTAAAGGGTCTTGTCAGAGCGTATGGAGTGAGAAAACGGAGAAGACAAGGGAACAGGAGCAAAAAAAGGTAGAATTAAAACAAGAAGTTCTAGGAGAAATCCTACTGGCTTATAAATCTCACTTCTCATCTTCAGAGAGCTTTTCAAAACCCTAAAGCAACATAGAGATGTGAATTAAAATGGTTTTCTGAAAGACTTTAGCTGCAAAATCTATAAGGTATTCTGAAAAAGTCACATGAATTGGAGAGAGGGCACTGGGAATAGGAGAATAATAGAGAAGAGAAAGGGAAATAAACTATTAAAGTACTTACACAAAAAGGGCAAGTTAAAAATCTCTCACCCTGGCTTTTCACATTAATGTATCAACACTAATCAAACATGTCTTTTACATGCTAGTAGTGAAAGGACTATTTTCTCAAACTTAGAAAGCGATACGTTTTTTTATTTGTCTTCCAGAGAAAACACGCTGTGAAAAGGTCTGTCAAATAAACTCTGAAAGATACAGACAAAGAAGCATGATTGAGCCAACTAAAACCATGCAGCAATAAGAGGAGAGCCAACATTCTCTATTATAACAGTAGCAGCAATTCCACCCCTTGGAGTGTGCCACTGCCCAAATTACTTGGCAAGACACCTGGATTTACCTTCTTGACAGCTATCATCTTTAAGACAGCTTTAGATTTGGATGCAGATTTACAGTACTTACAGTTCATAGTTTAAACACAGGCTCTAGGATTATTTTAAAGGTATCCATCCTGTGAAGTGAAGTGAATGAAAACGAAATTACAGGTCATTAGCAAGAGGCTGAGGGTCTTAAAACTGTATTGAACTTGTGGCATATATAAACAGTTGTGAACATTTACTTCAGAGTACATTTCCTTCTTCTAGCAAGTGAGAAGTAATACACACTGCGGAATCAAGACAGAATATCTGTCAAATACAAATATATAAATAAAAACTCTGCAAAGGGAATATTAGAATTTTATTTCTTATATTTTTATCTGATAGGTCAGATTGTGCTTACTGATTTTCACAGCCTGACACCAAGTGAATATTGTCTGTTTAAGTCTAACATATATTGTCTTCAACATCAGTACTCAAAATGGAGAGTTATGCAGAAATTAAGTTAAACTTTTATGATTTGACCTGAAAAGAACAGTATTAATATTCTTTCAATTATTAAATTTAAAACAATTATGTTTTAAACATAAAAGTGAATCCTTGTCTTCGATAAATTCTGCTTTTTTTGTTTTAAAGAACCTCTGAGAAATCCATAAATTTTCCGTGTATTTTTTTCTTATCCTCTCACTAAATATCCCAGAATTAAGATTTATTAAAAGAAATATTTCTTGTGAATCCCACACATTTTAGATATTTCCTCCCAGTTTTAGGACTCTCCAACACTACCTCCAATTCTTTTCACTTTTACACAGTCTTGATTACCTTTGAAGGACTGGAGATTCTATTTCAAGTCCTAAGTCCCCAGATCACATTAAGAAGTAAGAATCTCAACATTTGTTAAGCAAACAAACCACCCAATTTCTAACAGTTCTGATACTTTTGACCTTTGAATGTGGCTTTACAATTCAAAAGAAAAAATTAAAAGAAATAACCATTAATTTAACTGCTACGTGAACCTCTCTTTAAAGAAAGTGCTGGCAACAATGAATGATTCTTCTTCCATTTAGTTCTAATTACTGTAATCTCTCAAGTCTCCTGACTACATTTTGGGGTGAAATATCCATCTCTCAGCCACATAATTAATCTTCCATTTCTTCTTGCCAAATGCACTGCTTCCTTCCTTTCATCTTGAGATGAAGTATAAGCCTCAACTCTTAATTTTTCCTTTAAGAATAAGGTGCGCTTCAAAATTCTCAGTTCTGAACCTCTCTCCAACTTCCTGAGAATTTTTGACATGAACCTTCATTTTTGGAACAGACATTCTTCTCTACTTTTTTTAACAGACAGTTATTTTCCCTCATTACACCTCTTAAGGATGTGAGGAAGTCTTCTGTCCTTTCTCACAGACACTTCCTAAGTACAAGGGTAAGTGAAATAGTGTTCCTTATTTTATAGATGAGAATAAGAAGTCCAGAGGTTGATAAGGTTCAGAAGCGTTCTTTATCCCCCAGATTAGAAATGCTTTATACAAGTAGAAAAAATTAACCATCAAATAAACTTTACTCTGCTAACATATGGGCAGGTAATGCATTAGAAATAACAGCTGCATGTTTATCATCAGCCATGCCATTTCAAGGCAAACAGGAATCATGAATGACTAGAGTCAGGGGACAGTTAGTCTGTAAAAGAACAAAACGATGTGTTCTGTTTTCCATTCAAATCAAAGAAAACTAGTGCACCTTTAGAAAACACTTTACTTTGCTAGAATGCTTTCCCGGAGTACTATCATCAGCTAAAATTAGGGAAGGTATTATATTATTTCTTCTTTTTATTGCTCCATTTGTTAAAACACTGCAAGCTCAGAACCCACTTGGGATTTGCTGAATAAGAGGTGAGGTATGAGTTAGAGAACATGACAGTGCAATGTTTCCCAACTGCTTAACAGGCAAGAGAAAGCATTCTTTTTCTTTCCTTGTTTGCGGGTGATATTTCTTCACAGAATGAGGAGAAAAAGTATCAAGCAAAGCTAATTATACTTTTAGAAATTTCTCATCTACAATTCAAATAAGGATTTCCCTGAGAGGGATTCAGATTTTACATACCGTATGTGCTAACCTTCAATGTACCAAATGGCTGCATAAGATGAAATGTTTTCCATATCAAATATATTTCATACACAAAGTTCAAAACCATCCATGCATTTATGCTAAAATGAATTATCTAATTTAAACATATGAAATCGGGCAGATTTACAAATGAGGTTTCATTTTGAATTCATACCTCCTTGTCCTTGTTTCAAAAGGGAAAGGAGATCTTACAAAACAGTGAGAGATGACTAATTTCATGTAAGGGATCTCAGCACCGTCAGGGGAAGCAAGTTGATTTTAAAACCTGTATTGTTGACACAACAGGCAGTAACAACTCTAGTCTTTTCTGGCTCTAATACTTTCTTAGACGTTTTCCTTAGCAGCTCATGGATTAGAAATGTAAAACCAAACTGTTTCAGCTCACTGGGTCAGTGTTTATGAAACACAAGCTGGAGATAAATAACCAGACGTGGAGTGAAAACAGGACAACACCCAGTCAACCTGGCCCTTCAGTGAATGGTACCTTGTTCCATTACGTTTTTGCACACAGTCTTTAGTTTGACACTAGCACTACTTGTAAAAGAATGATTTCTCAGCAGAGGGAAGTGTAGCAGAAACTGCTGGCTTCAGAGACTTTCTTCTATTTGTACAAAGTGGTTTTTTTAGCATGCAGTTAATATATATTCATGCAACATACAATAACAGCAGAAAAAGAAGATCCAACCTCATGTGAACACAGGTTTTTCCAGAACCAAAAGCTCTCATAAAATGCAGCATGCTTCCTTTTTCTGTCATGGTTCATTGTCTGTATTTCCCAAATCACTTTCCTCTAGATAACGGGGGAAAGAATCAGTTCTGCTCCTAAGTATAGACAATAAAATATTAATTTTCAATTTTTTTGTGATATGTCTGAGTAAAGGCCACATTGTAAATTATTCATTAAATATGGAAATAACAAGCAGTATGCAAAATTTTGTTGTTGTGCAAAAACATTGATATCTGAAAATAAATACAACTTGAGGATAAACACTTCATGTAAGAGTGCTATCCAGGAGTCAAATCCTTGCTATATCCCTGTGCCACTTGCAGCTTAACAGGAAAATGAAGATACCTCTTTACTCATGTTTTATTTCTAATCAGAAGAAAGCTATTGAAGCAAACATAAAAATACTCGAGCTCTCATCACAGAGTGGTCTCAGAGTGTATAAGCTGGACTCTTTTCAGAGGAACTAAACTTAAAGATGCACCCCAACCAGTTCATGTAGTCTGACTTTAGCTGGTCTGAAGTCTCCAAAACAATGTAGGGAGGATGGTGGGTCTTCAATGCCCTACACATCCATACTTATCTCCATTACCATTTTATGCAGACATGAAACAGTATTATCTTGAGCAAACCTTGCAATGCCTATATATCCTTTTGTAGTCTTTTACTTTAAGGTGGATGATGATGTAGCCAAAGATGATTTACGACCTAAAAATGAACCATATCTAAGCAATAGATTTGATTCGAAATAACAGGATCAAAGAGACTTTAATCTTGTTTTTTTCCAAATCAAAGCAAGAAATTATTTCATGAAGAAAAGATTTCTAATACAAGATTTGTTTATCCTGTGATCTTCATTATATATATCAAAAGCATCAAAATGCCACTAGACCTCAACCTTCTTAACACAGAAAAAAGAAGAAATTCCTGTCCTGGACTGCCACAGAAGCTAATAAATAATCCGGAAAAAGAGCCCCAGGTCCTGACTGCCAGTGTGGTGCTCTACTCATGAGTTACACATGCTGCTTCCAATAGGGTCTGAATCAGTTGGAATTTGGACTGCCTTCCAGAAGGGCTCTAAACCAATATATCAATAAACCTTTTAATAGGTTTCACTAACAAAATAATCTATTTTCCAGTCAAGTACATTCAGGGAGCTTTCAAATGTACTGTGTTTGAGATGCCTTCTTGCTACACACAGTGTTTTTTGTTCATGAAAATGTGAATTCTGTTTAATAAAGTGATTCTCTGCAAATGCTGAATAGCTTTAAACCATAAAGCTTTTAGCGTATTTGAAAATACGGCGTTCAGAAGAGGTCACAAAGTCTAAGTCTGAAGAAAACAAAGGATGCTGAAATTTTAACCAACTGGATACACCTATGCTGCTCAGACACTTGCAACTTAGCTGTGAAATTTCAACGACAACTGTGTCAAAAGCATTTTACTAAAAGCATTTTCCTTCAAAACTGAACATTTTTTAAACAATTACATTCAGTTTATATTTGGATGTTTCTTAAACATCAAAAATAAACATGAAAAAACATTCATAGTTTGGGTATCTCATATCTTTTTCAAGGAAAATCTTCAGCAAAAAGATTTCTTTTTTATCAGCTGTATTATAAACAGAAATTTATTTCATTTTCACAAATAAATTTAAAACTAAATGTCTAGAAAGAAATTTGTTTATGTTGTCAAACAGCAATGTAGCAATCTGTTTGATTTTTCCACCTTTAACTTCTACCTGAGCTGCCCCATTTGGAGCCTAGTACCTTGTCCAGTCACTAATGTTGTACCACCAAACAAATCACATTTAAAATTACACCATCTTCCTAAAGTTTTAATTCAATGTAGTGGCTCTGGATACAAACTTCTTTTATCTTTTATAAGAGACAAGCTGATGTTATCCGTTGTTGCACTTATTTAACACTCTTTCTGACTTCAAAGGATGGTAAAATGGGACTTGCAAGCAGCTGGAAGATCCCACTGGAAGCGTATTCATGGGTCACAATTCAAGTCAGCCTCTACTGTGAACCTGAGAAATTATGCCACCAGCATATTGCAATGACTTATTACAAACTAGTAGGCTGTAGTTCATTTTCAGAGTAGCTATTTATATAGCACATATTGGATCATGCAAACCCTCAGATGCTGCATTGCACACTCTTAAGTAGCTTCGTGCTTACCACCTCTTCCCAGCTCGATCCAGTCTCTATTACACCATCTCAAAGCATATTAGCATCTTCAAGGGCAACCACAACTTCCTGGCATTTGAAATCTTTAAAACAAATAATACTGATCCATGTAACAAATTGTGTGTGTGCCCTTATGAGTTAACCACCTTTGGAAAGGGTGAGAGTTATGTTTGTATCTGAGGTTAAATATAAGGAAGCACATTTCGTATTCCATATGGGATCTTATGATGCATACTACTGGAAGGAGAACAGAGATTCAGCTGGCTGCAGCTACTGATATTCTGATACCCAGAGTGCAACTGTTTTACTCTTTAACTCTCTAGTTAAGTGCTTTAGCAGAAAAAAACAGAACAACTTTTTTCAAATACAGTCAGATTCATGACATTTTCTGTTTAAGTACGTAGAATTCTCCACATGACATTATCACCAGTCATCATTTGTGTGGAAAAGCCTCTTCCACATCAAGTACAAACAAGCAGCACTCCAACATTTTAATAATCCTGCTATGAGCTGCACTATCTTCTTTAGAAGAAATAGGTTAAAATAGATGACTTTTTGAAACAATAAGAGAAAACAAGAGGGCTGTCTCTGCTCACCACCTACCACACAAGAAGCAATCCTTGAGTAGAAGAGGGCTGTGATTAACAGTGTTAGCTCAGATTTTGGTCTAATCCATCCTATTTCTGTTGTCCCTCAGGGGTGAAACCTGACCAACACTTTTCTTTGCTAGCACTAAAGTAATCAAGTCACTTATGGTCACTATTTTTATGCTAATTTAGCCAGATGGGGGAAATAAAGTTACGAAAATCAAGGCAGCTGCTCAAATTTGGAATCCTTTTGCTAAAACATATAAAACTACTGTTAAAAGTGCATGGATGGTTGGAAGTCCATCTCTTTACTAATGTGATTGTATTTAAGTGTGAAAGTGTGAGTGTCAAAACATAAGATAGCTTTGAATTTCAGGCAGGCGTAATATGAATGTGTGAACATCATGAAGTTCAACAAGGCCACGTGCAAGGTCCTGAACCTGGGTAGAGGTGATCCAAAGCACAATTACAGATTGGATGGAAAATGGATTAAGAGCAGCCCTGAGGAGGGTTTCGTTGTGCTGGTGGATGAGAAGCTCAACGTGAGCCAGCAACGTATGCTTTCAGCCTAGAAAGCCAACTATATCCTGGGCTGCACCAGACTGAAGTGTGACCAGCAGGTCAAAGTGATTCTGCCCATTTGCTCTTGTGAGACCTCACCTAGAGTCCCACATTCACTTCTGGAGTCATCAACACAGGAAGGACATGAATCTGATAGAGCGAGTTTGGAGGAGGACCACAAAAAGCTATGAGTGCTGGAGCACCTCCCGTACAAGGAGAGGCTGAGAGAGTTGGGCTTGTTCAGCCTGGAGAAGGGAAGGCTCTGGGGAGACCTTAGAGCAACCTCCCAGTACTTGAAAGGGGCTCCAGGAATGCTGGGGAGGGGCTCGTTGTCAGACAGCACAGTGATAGGATGAAAGGGAACAGTTTTAAGCTGAATGAGGGGAAATTTATATGAGGTATTAAGAAGAAATCTTTTATTTTGAGAGTGGTGAGACACTGGCACAGGTTGCCTCCTCTTTGGAAGTGTTCAAGGCCAGGTTGGATGGGGCCTTGAGCAGCCTGGTCTGGTGGGAAGTGTCCCTACCCATGGCAGGAGGGTTGGAACTGGATGGTCTTTCAGGCCCCTTCCAACACAAACCCTTCTATCATTCTGTGATTCCATGAACACAGTTGAATAAACTCACTGCAATTTACATCCTTTTTTTTTAAGCAAAATTTTGTATGATCGTGTTTTCTACATATTGAAGCTAAACATGAGGGGGGAAAAGCTTTTAAATTTGCATACAGTAAAGAAAAAGTGGGAGTACAGTTTTCTGCTTTGCTTTTCATGTAGAAGTTGTAACAATAACAATGGGCATATGAGTCTGTATATTACAACAAAAGCAATATCTAATTCAACTTTTAAATGGTTTATTGAATTTGCGGGTTTTACTTAATTACCTTCGTAATACAGTGCCTTAACTCTGGAGTGAAATTAAATTCACCTTAAACCACTGGTGACCCGTATGACAAATCAATTTCAGGCTTGACATAATAAGTTACGCTGCAGAGAGCAAAAAGCCCCATATCCTGTGGGACTGCTCAGATTGTACTTTGAAGCTAAAAGACTCATCTCTTGTTCCTAATGGTGTTAAGTAAATAGGAAGGAAATATACAGCATGTAGGATGACATCACAGAGTATAGGAAGAAAGGGTGATCAAAACTTTAAATTAAATCATGGCAATTACAACAAACAAGCTGCTGAAACGTATAAAAATGTCCTTATTACACTTCATAAAACAGATGCTACCTGCACTTTTAAAAAGCAATAAGGTGATCTGGAGAGAACATTACAAGGAAAAATATCACAGTAAGTGCATTGGCCTTTGTGAGATGATTAGAAGTATAAATATTTTTTTTTCCTGGTGAGTTATTCTTTAATAATGGTTTTCTGTCTGTAGTGTGTACTGACTGCAGATTTGACCCCAAATGCTGCTAGTTTTGAAAGTGGCAATCCTTGAAGATATTTTCTTTGTTATAATCACTAAATTCTCTTGCATAAAATTGCCATACCTCTTGATGTGAGAGAAGCACACGATCTTAAAATTTAAATTGAGTTATGCAGTTCTCAAACTTACAGTACTTCACTAAAAAAATACTTATGTTCCCAAATTGAGGAAATGGATGTCTTAATTCAGGAAATTTAATAATTTATTTTCTTTTCTAGAACTGTTAATTACTAAAAATAACAAGATTATTCAGAAGGCCCAACTTTGTTTACTGTAAGGAGAGTTTTTATTGGAAGAGTTGTAATATCCTTTGCTTCTGCTTAGTACTGTGTTACAAGTCAGTCACCTGCCTACAGTTGAGTCTAAGCCACTTTCAAATTAGCATTACTTTAACACAACCACAAGATCATGCCTATTACAGTCTAGGCAAGGGATCCATGTTCAAGTCCCTGCTTCCTCAGAAAAAAATAAATTATTTTAAATATATTCAGATGTTTTACTGAAATTACTGGTTTATAATATGGAATATAAAAAATCTGGTGCCTTCGTAAAATTTAATGACTCATTAATATTGTTATATTTGGGATAGTGTACTGCCGCCCTCTGTGCTTTTGCTGGTGATTATCATGATAATATAGTTTTAATAAAGCTACTGCAAAGTACTATGAACGATACTGAATGTAGAGAGCAGGTTGCACAGTTGGAGTTCGTAAAATACCATATCACATCAATACAAGTTTTCCTGAAGGTCAGCATTTGAGAATAAAACAACTGCATTCTCCAGTTTATTTTTATTTGACTGATAAACCTATAAAAAATTCAAACTCTGCAGATTACACATGAAATTGCTACTGAGAGTATTTGCGTATCTTGTTATTTTAAGTGCAATTTAATCAACTAGAACTATGTTAATTATCGCTTTCATAAATTGGCTAGACATGTCATAATTGATTTCGGTGAATACAAGCTCCAAAGTCTGTGGAAGTCACCTAGTATCTTTGCAGATTTTCATGAAACCATTCTTAGCAAAAGTTTTTAATCATATAATTTAACTTACCAAATATTTCCATTATAGTGAAGTCCAAGTGCTTGAAAGCTTTTGAGAAAGAAATGCTGAATGTGCAAAAGAAAAAATAAGACAATTCACTGTAGAGTTTAAAAATCACCACAAACTGATGAAGTTAATCTCATGATTATAATGTGGTTACCTTTAGTACAAACAAAAAGCCATATATCTTGAACTGGTCTTTTTTCTTAATTCAATCATGTGGTAATTTCAATAAGAGATGTATTTTAAACATTCATTATCTTTTTCCTGTTCATTTCTGGATCCAATACTGCAACTACTGATGAACATGCTGTCAATGGCAAGTTGAGTGGAATTAGACTGCAAATTTTTCACTTGAAAGTTCTGACAGTTGATTGCAAAAGTTACTATTGACCTAACAGAAAAAGTCTCAGTGAGAAATGCCTAATCTTGGATGTCAAAGGTGCAGGCTGGTGACACAGAACAAGGTTCCCTAAGAAGGCAAGATACCACAACACATGTACGCCACAAACACTCTTTGTCCTGGAAGAATCACTCAGCTCTAATGCGTGCTGAGCTTACGAATAGCATCTCATAGAATGAGTAGGAGTTATTGGAGGGAAGGGATGCTCAATAACTTAATGGTGACTGCCTTGTAAGAGAAACAGTCACCCCCACCTCATGTATTTTTACTTTTTGAAAGACAGCTTGTGTAGCATCCTCCCCCTCTAAATAATGCTGTTTCTCCATGTGTATTTAAAGGAAGGTAAATCACCCAAATGGGGATAAGCCCAACATGGCAGCCAAACCAGAAAGACAAGACTTGATCAGAACTATCTCTGTGGTGTTTCTTATTCAGCTTCTCCACCCTGTGTGCAGGCTTCTGTTGACCTATTTCTTAGCTATAAAACCGTCCTCAGGGTTAGTATGAAACATGAAGGTGCATAATACAGCAATGTGTTTTCTACTTGGTGACCAAGTAACCAACCAGACGGGGACGTGAAAGACTGAGCACTGTGACACTTCAGGTCATATTTGAATCTAGTCCCAAAAGAAGCACTGAGGAATTCTCTAACTAAAGGATTCTCGTAGTATACAAGTACCTGCACCACAAGGATTTTCTCATAGATTTGCAAAGTAAATCTTTGCTCCTTATACAACTCTGTCAGAAGATACAGGATTTTTATGACACATGTGGTCAGATAAAACAGAGAAAACGGCCCATCAGTTCCCTGACTCCTAATAGTCCCTTACTAGTTGTCACAAATCAGTGATAAACCAGTGTTAAAGAAAAGCACATGCTTATATACTCATTTCACTAGTAATTAAATAATTAGGGAGCCTCATAGCTACTTATAGTGTGAGACCTAGTAGAAGAATATTTTTCAGAAATTCTGACAGCAGGCTGCTGCCATAAACCTTTAAAAAATTATATTTCATAGTACTCTAAGACAAAACTTAATGAGTCCAAACACCTATGATTCTTGCCAGTTTAAAGTCCATTGCGCATCTCTTTTGTTACTGAACATGCTGGCCATCAGCCAATAATACAAATACTAAACAGACATGCTTGTCTTTAGCTTTTGGGAAAGTTTATGTATCTGTGTCTGATAGTAACCAAAATCTTATACTTGAAAAGGGGAGACTTCAGAAAATGTGATGACTTTTTACAGAAACTGAACTTAGCTATGCATTTCACGAATGACTGAATCTTTCCTCTTCTTTTTTTTATCAAAGCCCAAAGAGAAGTTTACCTCACCTTCCAAACCATCACCAATTTATACTTTGTTGTACTACACAATCTACTATTTTTATTTAAAAGTGAAAAACCCCAAACATAAAAATTCTGGACTTCTCCATATCCCTCACAGTTTATTCAGCCAATGTGCCCCACATTAAGTGCTCCATGTTTTAAAATCTCTGATTTTCCTTTGACTCTAAAACTACTCAAGATATATTAATCTCTTTTTTTAAAAAAATATTTTACATACACAGGGAGCACTATCGAGGGCATCACTTCTCAGAATTATATGTATATATTTAAATGCAACTAAATCAGGTCAGTCTAAATACAGCTAAAAGATGGTACAAAACAATGGAGTAAGAGATAACTCTTGCCAAAACATAAAATTTCAGCATTTTTCAAAGATTCAGTTGTTTTGAAGTGTCTTTTCATACATAGGGATGACTCAGGCAACTACAGAGGCATTTCAAAAATTTGTTGTAGAGGATTCATTTTACTTGTATCTGCTGTGTTTTAAGCTATCCTCCTGGACAATTCTTTATGGTGCTGGAAATTGTTCCTGACTTTGTAACAGTGTGATATTGTGTTTTGGATTAGATATTACATGGTAAAATAGGCAGTTTAAACTATAACGCCATCTAATCCATGAAAAGCGTAGGCCAAGCCAAAATAATACCACTAACATTAGAGATACCAGAAATGAGGATCCCTGCAAAATACTGTAACAACACTAACAAGTCATACAACACAAGTGTTAAAGTTCACACACAAAGCAATTGGATCCTGAAGTATGGTAATACTTCATTCAAAACTTGGATTTATTAGACAACAGCTCAGTACCGGAGAACAAGTAGACAAGCAGTGTAGATAAAACACCCTAACAGCCCAACCTCTGCCATTTCATTGCAGATGTTCAGAAAGCCAAGCAATACACATATCACTTGCTAAGAAAATCAATCAGATCAGTCATACTTCTCATTTGCAATATGTTACTAACTCTTATGCACTTATACTATCTGATGCTTGTTCCCAAGAATGGTGTCTTGTAGCATGCCATGGGAAAGTATTGGTAAATTTTTGCCTTTGACTGCCTCTAATCTCCTTCATTTCTTTCATCTACCTTCAAGTCAGGCATCACACTCTCCTCCTCTGAACAATCTACCTGAACATAGTTATCAGCCACAGTTACCTGAGATATAAATGAAATAGTAAGACACAAAAAAACAAAAAGAAGGAGGTTTCGTCTATAGTTAAATAAGACTAAAGATATTTCAAAGCTTATATAACACTAAAGATATTTCAAAAGGTTATAAAAACTCTGCATCTTTTTCTTCTCTTTGGGCTTAGTCTGTTTTCACTTACTTTCGGAATCCAAAGATAAATTGTCATCACTTCTTGTGAGGGATCTAGTGTAAAGTCCAAGGAGTAATTTTTGCCTGAGCTTGCAGAAAACTTGGAGTCTTTGAATACAAAAGAGGTGAGATTCTGCTCTGTGGTGTTCTACCAGGGCAATGAATTTCCTATGTAACAGTATTTCTCTCAATCCCAGTTAAGTAGCTCACTGTCCAGTATCTTCTTGTAAAAATATAATTTATTATTCATTCACATAAATCATTTTACTGATGCTTTTCCTGTTGACTTCAGATAATTTTCTGCAATAAGCTTCTGCTGTCAAACTTACAATAATATCTTTTCAAATTGAATAATAATCCACTGTCACCAAGATTATTCTAAAATAAAAGAGAATGTCCAGCATTTGGTTCACATAAAATCTCATTAGTCTCATCTGATTGTTCTGACATATCTTGAAAGAGAACTGTTCATTACCATGCAAATGGAGATAACCTCTGTTTCTAGGCTAATTGTCATATAGCACTTTGCATTTGGAATTCACTTGGTGATTTTCAAGCCAAAACAATCATCCAAGCCTAAATTATATGGAAGCTAAAACGAGGATTCAAGAGTAAACTGGTTAAAATAGTGACTATGAAATGGCTCTGCCCATTCTATAATGCCAGTAAAGATATTAATAAATTCTGTAATACCGCAAATAAGGGAAAAAATATACAGTTCCCTGCTGCCAAGGAGATCTTACAGGCAAGATTCTGGTTGTTACATTCTGAGTAACATATACAAAAATTTTTATTGATGTTGATAAAACCTCATGTAGATGAAACACTGAGAATAGAAGTGACAGACTTTAGCAACTTCACCCAGTAAGAGAGGATGAAAATGACAGTAAAATGTCAAGGAAAAATTGTGTAATTATTAAATTCCTAAATCCTGTTGGAACTTACTAAATAAACAAAGTTGCTCAGAGGTAACTCAGTTATGTTACAGTCTGTGGAGAGGGTTTGGAGTAGAAGCTAGGCCAATACTTTCAACTCTCCGAAGTGAGTAGTAAGAAAATATCTTTCCTTATTAGAGAAGACACAGAAATGCAATTAAGTGAAACAAAGTATATATTGTACTCAAGTTTTCCTGCTATCTTTTTGAGAAATGACTTTATAGACTCTGATAAATATCATTCATTGAGTCTTAAGGTATCACCAGCTCCAGCCACCACTGTGTCCTTCTGCTGGAGTCAGTTATATTTGTCAAAGCAGCCGAGGAAGGAAGCAACCCTTTCAATGGTGTTTGCTTTGAAAGGGTCATGTTTTAAAGTGCTGCAGCAGGATCTGCCAGAGGAGACTGACAAAATCTCTGCTTCTCAATATAGCTGTTTTCAGTTCTGCTACCCCAGGCAACTGAATACGTCCCCACTTGCCCTGTCTTCTTTTCAAGCTGGGAAACCATGTCTGAGAACTTTGACCACAGGCTCAATAGTCTGTGAAATAATGAATTCAATAAAGAACACAACTATATCTAGAGCAACCCACAGTCAAAGGAAATTTGTATTTGCCAGGGAAAAAAAAATCTCATTAATGATATATGGATCTTGAATAAATTTAAGATGCTATTGTCCTTCACCAAAGAATTCTAAAAGAGTTCAAAATTAAAACATTCAAAAGGATAAAAAAATCATTAGACTCCATATTCTTTGATATGATTTTGAAGTGCTAGCTTTATATCTGTCCACAGTGAACCCACAATCCTTTTATTATTGTAGTTCAGTAGTAGACTGTGACTATATTTCAGATGCAAAAGAGAAAACCAGCCTGAATTGTACCCATTATGTCCCTCCCTCCCCTTCTCCAAAAGTTAAAATCTGTCCCTCAAACAGCATGACATCAAACACAAAAAAATGTGAAATTCATTGATAATCGAATAAGTGGTAATTTGAACTGCATAAGAGCGTTCATAGTCTCATGATAATGCCTAAGTGGAACATAAAGAATGATTCAGGAATATTGTATACAACCACTGGTTTCTTGAGTAACCTTATTTATGTGTAATATAAGAATTGGAGACAGAGGAAGAACGAGAAGTCTTTTCACCAGCCAGATGAGAAGTCAAAAAATAATTCAAGAAGTAAATCAGAGCAGCAACTATAACCTGCTGGAATGGAAAAGTCCTGATTTCTTTCAAGAAGTATAGCTGAGAATACGGCAAGATTAATAAATCAAGGGAAAAGCCTAAATATTGCCAAACTGATGAGAATGGAAACTACTGCAGCTGACAAAAGAACCTCACAATAACTGCATCATTCAAATCTCACATTCCATTCAACTTTAGTGCCATGAAAGGTATAAAAAGGAAGCGTATTTACAATTGTATTAGGTAAAGAAACTAGACTCAGAGATAGGCTTTTAAGATAAAGAACAAACAAGACCCCATTTTGGGCTCCGGTTTCTGAGGACCAAAGTAAGACTCTACAGGAAGGTAAAAGGGATGTGGAACAGATGAATGCATAGCTCAGTATGGGGGGGATCATAAAGCTGTGTGCCGTGTTGTGTCTGCAGCATTTGAAAGATAACCAAAAGGAGAGAGGGGAAGATGGAGAGCGTACGGGGTAGGTGCTGGAGGTGGAGGAGGGATTTGTATCTCTTGAAACTACTGTGGTATAGCTGGGTTGGCACATGGATACCATTCTTTTGTGTGTGTGATTTGCCACCCTCAATAAACCTAACTACCTACTGAGGTTTAAAATCTACAGGAAAGAATATACCAGGGAAAACCCGATCATGTTGTCTGCAGAAATAGAAGGTTATTAAGAGTCAAAACATTTTGTTTCCTTCATTCCTTTTCTCCACTCTCTTTCTTTATTTTTTTTTTAATTCAGGAAAAGTCTGGTTACTTTTTGATTTTGTGTCAGACTGATTGAATTGTTCATTACTGCCAAACTTACTGCTAGATTTGCATATCACCTCCTCCTCCTCTCTGTCATTGGTCCTATGCTTCATCCTATTATGTTATTCTACAATGAACCCATTGGAGTGTAAAGCCACTACAGGCCTCTCTAAGGGTGGTCTTCAGGCACAAGCTACTGTAGCAGTAAAAACTAAATTTCCCCTTGAGTAATGTTTGTGATGCCCAAACATTCTGAAACAGAAGTTATTATGGCACTCAAGTGTGCAAGAGGGTTCCTGTAAAAAATTGGTTACATGGCACATTTGTAAGTTAATTGATTTCAGACATCATATAAACTGAGAGAGAACAAAAATCAGGAAAGAGTATTTTTAGTGCATGCTATAAGTCGTCTGCTGAAATGCTGTAGGAAGACTGGAAAAAGCATAAGTACTGTTTCTAAAAGGACTTATGTAGCAGGGCCAGATTTTTTGGCATTGTTAAAATATTTTACAAATACAGAAAAATCTGTCTCTGGAAATGGTAAAAATAAAGCAGTCATATAAAGCTTTGAAGCAATGCTGAGTATAGCTACGTTTGGATGTTTTATGATTCCAGGGCTAAGATGTTCTTAGCTGTGTAAGAAAATAACAAGGGAAACCAACTGTCTACTATATGTCTTAACCAGTTTATGGGATTTTGACCATCTGTAAGTTCCTACAATTATTTGGTAGGTAATGTTATTGCTTATTTTGTAAACTCTCTCTCCAAAAGACTTCAGTATTCATTTTCAGTATAAATCTAAAGACAAGAGCAAATTGTACAAATAGGGAAAAAAATCAATACATCAAAATTGTTTTATGTTCCTTTGTGCAGGCCTTTGATTGGTCTTTAGCTGCGACAACTTAGTTCTTGCTTAGTCAGCCTTCAGAGGAGATTATGAAGCACTGTTAAAGATATCAGTGGATATCACTACTTCTGGGTAGAAATAACAAGAGGAAATTTCAAATGCATTAAATGTGAAACTTTAAAACCAGAAGATATTTATTTTTTCTAGGTTTTCAATAGATAAATGTTACTTTTATTCCACAATATTCACTTAATTCAATTAAAAGTTTAGTAAACTAATAACAATAGTAAAAAGTATTATGTGTTTAAGAATGATGGCACCTTCAGGCAAATATGTGAGTTTTTATAAAAATCACGCATTGTTATTCTTCAGTAGAGTGACAATCAGGTTAAGTCTCTAGATTAGTTCTAATAATGCCTGCTTTCTTTTGCAAACTTCCCTTCCATGAATTTCTTCCCTGCTTTTAGATAAATCATTTAGGACATGAACACCAGCTGCCATTCCAGGCCCTCCAATTCAGTTTTGGGGCAACAATGAGTGTGGAATCGGTCTAACATAAGTTAACTCTCTAATAATTACTCTGTTAAACTTGTGAGCTCCTTCCACTGGCAACGTAGGGAGGCAGACATTTGCAGACTCAGTTGCAGCATTTCAAAATAAGTGTCTACTATTGGTGATTACCAGTCATCCTCTGGAGGTGACTAGAGTGCATGAACATAGACCTTCTGTATTTAGGTTACACCTGAACAAGAAGTAGGAAACAAAAGATATTCAAGTCTAGAAGTATGAACTACTGGAAATTATATCCAAATTGAAGTCTACATTTTTTTGAGAAGAGACCTGAATCAAAACTTAAGGCATTTCATATTCATCTACCACGACACTATCAAATAGATGCACATTATATTACTGGACCAGAAAAAAGACACTTCTACATTCTGTTTCATGGCTTTAGTCCCTTTTTACCTGTTCTGAATACATGCAAATATGCAGTTCTGGAGATACATGATGGCATCAAACTCTCATTTTCTTTCACAACAATTTTACACCTTAGAGTAAAAAATGAAAAATGGAATATATTACTTGTAAGTCCCCGTCCTCAGGTGCTTATCTGAAAGTTCCTGCATTCTTAAACAAAAAATCTAGGTAATAAAAACTATCTAGCTTTATTTAGCCCATTCTACAATTGCCAATTTAACTTCATGTGGTGATAACCGTCAGATACTGACTCTAGCAAAACACATACTAACATGAGGAACACTCACATCAGCCAACCACTTTCATTCTTCCAGAACTACGCAGTCTGAAGAGACAAACCCCATTCTACAGAGACAGGTCAGATAGATACTCCCTGACATCAGGACACAGCCTCAGGACAGCAGAGTTACTCCATTCCCACACTACACCTCTGTGCATACTTTGGTGGTGTCTCTGCCCAACACTCCAAGGATCACACAGAATATGCCCAAGGAATGTTGCCACAACACATGGCACGTATGATTTCTTGATAAGGTAGGAGTTCTCTAGATTGTCTTAATAATTACCAGGTTTTCTGCAGTTGAGTCTTAGCATTTCTGCTTCTTCTTTGTATTCTCTAGGTCCAGATGCTGCCTTTGGGTCTTTAGCTTCCTTTGGATTGGAGGCACCACGTGCATCCCAAATTAAAAACATGAAACACCCTCACTAGCTTTGGCTCTGTATCATTCTGAAGATAATAACTGTGGCCTTAAAGAAGAAAGTGTATTTTGCTTAAACTCAGTATTATGAATATGTAACAAAATACACAATGCTCAGTTGCATTTTTCTCTAGTTACTGCACACATACACACACACCAATTAGAAACCTTAGACTTCTAAGTAAAAATCTTGTTAACACAATTTAATATTATTTGGGCATGTCTAGGAAACAAGTTCACAGAATGTTTCCTTTACTGAAAACCAAGCCACAGATATTCTGTTTGCTAACATTTTTAAGAAATAAGGAGCCATATTCGTGTGTCCTTATTGAGGTGCTGCTACATGACTATCCCAGATAGCACAGAAATGGAAATACCTGTGGAGCCATCTTTCAAGACATGCAGCTAGCAAGGCAACCTTTCCTAGCTTAGCCTCTTCCAGTGCCATCTTGGTGTCTACAAAAGGATCTTGCTGCTAATTTACCATTTTTCTTACTCTAAATGGGGTGACTTTGACTGCAATACATCATTTTGTGCTTAAGAAAAAGTACAGTTTTTCGTGTCAGCTGCATTTTTAATTGGAGACTATACCAATGTACTTATTTTAGGGGCATACTAAACTCTAAAATCCGCATGCTCAGCTCCTTTCCTGACAAACACCATTCAGCAAATGGCTTGAACATGTGTATATGGTTTTCATTTTCAGCTTACAGAACATGAAGTTATCGTCTCTCATTTTACTGATATAATCTACAGAATATATAAAGACTGCAATCAGCAATATCCCAATATATATCAAAGAAAAAAGATTAAAATTTCAAGAATTACTAGTTTGAATCATTGCTTATAGAGGGATTTTTTTTCTCAGTGACTAAATGACTGTGTCCTGTCTCAATCTGGTATTTTATCACTAGGAACTTAAGTTGTCTCCCAGATGCAGCCTGTTGAGATGTCACTTTTTCTAATCATGTGTTTTTTTCCCTGTGAAGAGGTATTTGACCATTCTGCAGCAATGCATACAATACTAAAGCTTCGATAGGATGTGTCTTCCTGTGCTGCTTTCTTAGCTCCTCACAATCAACTTGGCACATGTAGTGTCTTATACAGTACCAACCTGTTCATGCCAGTAAGCAGCATGGTCAAAGATAGTTCTCCACTCCTGAATCTTCTAGAATTCTGCTAGAATTTGAATCAATGTAGCTGTTCCTAATGTTTTTGCTCCATGATATTCTTAAAAGAGATTTTTATTTATCTCCTCAGTGGCATTTTCTCCACTTTAGATGTTATTTTTCAGCTCGGATGTACTAAAAATAAAGAAGCCACAAGAGGGGATTCACATTCACATTGTCGTGGGAGTTGACATTTGGAATGTAAACCTCAGTCTAATAGTATTCCATGTTAAAATGTCTGATATGTCTTCAAATTATTTTCAGTCTTGGCACAGATTCAGAGATGTATCTGAATTACAAACATTACCCGTGAGGGCGAACTTTTTACCTGTAGTTGACAGCTACATGGATAAAAGGAGAATAAAAAGGCATCAGTGGTGCTATGTTTGTCTTAAAAGAGATGCATTGCACTGAACAGTTGTATTTTTCTTAAACTGAGCTGCCAAAAATATTTCTAGAACTGAAATATGAGGTGGGATTCACCTCCTCTAACTTCAGAAGTATGATTTTTTTCTGCATTAGGAGTTTAGATGTTACTGACACCTATCTCTAGGTTAATAATCTAGATGCTCTCTGCAGTCAATGGAGAAAAATTGATATCTCCAGAATGCAATTTATCTCATCCTAAAGTAGATATCTGAAATAAGGTGAATCACAGTTTAGAAAGGTCTATTTCTCTCCATTTGCTGTTAAGGAAATCTGAACAAATAGTTCAAATATAGACATATACAGTTAAAGGAGATGATCCCATCCACAGAGGGTCTTACTATAATATGTTTCAAAATTTATTTCCCTGTATTTCTAGTTAACATGAAATTGTTTAATATTGGAAATGTAAACTGCCTTCTTATTTCAACTTTACAGTTCAAAGTACTGAAGCTATGAATTAGTACAATATTTCTCTTTCTCACTTGCTGCTTGCTATTGGAAAAAATTCTGTGTAACATCCATATTACTCGTAAATTGGAGAACTCCTCAGGTAAAATCCCAAGGCAGCACTGATATTCTCATGGATATGACACTGCAATTAGTATTTACTTTTTAACAGACAAGCTGGGAAATAAATATAATATTAATTCATCTACAAGAATTGCTACTTCAGAAAAACTCTTTTAAAAAAAGAAGTAGAGCAGCACATTTAGTTTAATGGAGAAGAGACAGAATAGATGGCATCTGGATTGTCATCCCAGTGTTCAAATTATTGTTCAAAGAAGTAGCTGTACCTACAGTAATTTGTTTTGATATCATACACAAGAGTTAATTTTCTGCCATTGTCCATTCTGTGGAAGTTATTAAATAAACTTTTCATCTGATTTCAAAGGAAATACTTGTGGACTTCAAAATGTGAAAGACATTGCTCCCCTCTTTTGGTTGACTGATAAATTTTGCTTGACTGTTCCCTCTCCCCACTATCCTGCCCCAGGTCTGGTCCAACAATATCACACCAACTTTGTGAACTGAAATGGAATTCTGTTATTCTCAGAGGAGCTGCTGAAAAGTGCTATTTTGATAAATACTGTAGGAATAGAACCCAAAGGAATTCTACTAATGAAAAATACACGATGCTATTTCATTTCTCATCTTTGCCAGAGCTTTGATATGACTAGGTCCATCAGGAATAGAAAAATAGGGGGTATTGCTACCGATAACATTTTTAGATGTAGGTCTTATTTTCTTCAATGCTTAGTTCATGTAAACAAAATTTGCACATCAAAATAACTTCTCATGGTGGTCTTTTGTTTTTTCCTAGCTTTCAGTCTGTAACTTTCAAAGAATTCAAGGCACATATGTAGGTGCCTCTTTGTCAGTTGTTATTAGATACTAGGATATAAGATGTCAGTAAGAATCATGACCATCACCCTCACATTTTCTTATTGCTGCCACAGATGGAAAAGTAACTGCACCATCCAGTTTTTTTCAAAATGTAACAAGTGCCTGAAAAGATGGGTCAATAAATCCTGTTGTCCAAACGATATAACTCACTGAAATTATTTTTGCAGCTTAACAGAGCACTTGGCAGCAAGGTACCAAACATGGAATACTGTTATATAAGAAATATATATATATATGTGTGGAATAAAAGTTGTATCTGAAATAACAGAGTTTATTCAGTTTGCATAGTGCTGCCACTAGTGCAAACAAGCACTAATTCCACTCTAAGACTCTAAGTGTACATTACTCACTATGACACATTAAGCCTGACTTATGTGATAAGCATTTCTCAAGTAGGCAAAATCTTCTGCAGAACTTCTCTTTTCCTATTAAGACTGATAATTTTTCTAGATTGGTGATCTAAAATTCTATGACTTACATAAGTTGCTCATTATTTGTCTAACATCTGAAGGGCCAATTACAATGTATTTATAGGACCAATTACATGGACCGTGGTTGTGCAAGAAGCATGACTTGCTACTGAAAAAAGAAGTCAAGAGAGGTAGGACAAACAGATAAAAACCCAATAATGTCATGACACTGTCAGACCAGAATGGGGAAAAAAAGCCAAAACAAAACAAAATCAGGACAATCCCCCCAAAACAAAAACAGAAGTGAGGAAATCAATATCTTACCACTGTATATCTTTGGAATACTAGGAGAATATGGGATGGTATTACATGTGCTTATATGCAACCAGGTGCAACACAGAACATAGTTCAGTGTTCAAATCTCATCCTTGACAGGCTGAGAAACCATAAAGGATTGCTCATTAATGGTAGAGCTTCATGCTTTGCATGGCACTGGATCAAGAGTGAGCCCTCATCACGGAACAATCAGAGGAGTAGGCTTCTGTGCTAATATCAGACTATTTAATACACAATTAATGGACTTACCATTCAGATCACTGCTGCAGGACAACAACTATATGCCCAAGCTTGTGATATTGTAGGTTTTGCCTTGAAAATAGAAATAGAATAGAACCCTGAACAGAAGAGACATGTCCAAATAATTTAAATTCTTTATCTTAGTAGTAGTAGTAGTTAAGGATTTATATATTAGATATACTGTACACTAATCTAGGATCCTGTATTTTGTCCTTTATCCCAGAAGAAAGTGTAAAAACTTGAACTATAAGAAAGAGTAGCTGCACAGATGATCTTTACTGGAGAGAGATTACTTAGGTCAATATTAAGATAAGCTCAGCAGTGCAGTTATTGCAGGAATCCTAAAGATGTCTTCTCACGTTCACCACTTGGAGAAGCACCAATGGAAACCAGCTGAACTGCGCTTATTTATCACCTTTCTTAGTCAGATAGATGTCTGTTCTGGTTTAAGGGCTCTCATTAATCTCAGTAATGACATTGCTATTCACTGTGGGGGTGTATATATTTGGGCATTAACTTCATACATTATTAATCAACAGCTTCTAAAAGTCCTGCAGAAATTCCATTGACTATTAAAAGTTTTGAATGACACATCACTGGAAGTTTCCCTTCTAAACAGAAAAAAAATACTGAATTAGATAAGTTTAGACATTTCAAGGCCACTTTTAAAAATGTGTATATTATATGCAGATTTTTTTTTTAGGAAATCCATTCTCCTTTGAGACATGATCTCTTTTAAAAAATATTTTAAAAATAGTATGTCTGATATTTCAGAATCCCCCAGTGTTGCTGCTTCTTCAGTCCTTTATGTATGTGGTGTGATAGGAAAGATGCAGATTATTTATATTCTATGAGGGAATACTAAATAAGGATCAGACTCCTGCTGAGTTCTGCAAACTTTTCCAAAATTTCCCACAAGTTCTTGTTAAGTATTTGACTCTAGTGTTGTCAACAGCCGTCATAATGGATCAGGTGTATCTGCCCTAAATCAAAGCCTGAATAGAAGCAGATAATTTTTAAAGGCTATAGAAAAGATTATTGAAACAGTAAACATATCTTTAGGCTTAGGACATTTATAGAAACTGAGCATAAATGAGCAGATTTTCTATAGTAAAACAACGGAAAATATTAAATGTTATAATTTATACTAAAACTTCAATGAACTCTGTATGTCTATTACACCTAGTATTAAGCACACTTCTTTGTGTATCCATTCAGACAATATTTAAGTGATTCTTGGCCACTTAGATATTCACTTCAATAATGATGTTTTCTCAGGGCAGGGTTAAAATATAGATGATCAAAACCCCCAGTATAGTTTGGGAAGCCTCAAAGAGAGGCTCATGTATCTTATTGTTATCTCTTAAAGTCATATTTCTAACACTATGCAAGTTTACATTTTTACTATAAGACAGAAATTATAGGAGAATCCTCTTAAAACTGTGGACTATGAGGTAGAAAACATGGCTTCTGTTCCTGGAAGAGTGTTTTTATTATTATAAAAGAAAGCATACTGAAGTGTAAAGGTGAGACATGTTATGTATACATCCCCTGTAATATAGCCAGACCTTCTAGCATATAGACATGCAGCACTTGTACTACTTCGTTATAGTGTCAATACAGACTTAAGACATGAAGAAAGGTCTTCTAATCACAAAACAAGCATGTTTCTACAGCAAACATACTTAAGAAAGCAACATATACACAAGTGCTACAAAATTCTAACCCAGATAGTCTGGAAGTCCTTGAAACCAAAGCACTGTAGAAGATGTAGTTGCTGCTACTAATATACACAAGCATTGTGAGCTTGGTTGCCTTAAAATGCAGTCTATATCTGTAGCACTTTGGTTGAGGCATATCCCTCCTGCTACGTAACTTATTCCAAGATCAGATTTAAAACGTTATTAGAAACAGGATAAATCAGTGTTTCCATGCACATCTGTAATTTAAAATACTTCATTACCTAAGAGACTGTAAATATAGCAGTATACTTTCTGTATCTTTAACATAACCTAGTTATTGAAAACAAGGGTAGAAAATAACATGCAATTTTTTTTTCTCTCAGTGTTCTGGAAATCTGTATTGCATCTGATGGTTCTCTGCAGAGAGAGAGAGCTCTATGTTGCTTTTACCCAGGGGCATTCACCATCCTCTTTTAAATTGTGATCTTCAGGGCCAATTATTCTGGTTGGATACACTTCTCATCACTCAATTTGCTATTGTGTTTGAAGTGCCTTCTTGATATATTGTTTGGGGTACAAGTATGTGTACCAGTGGCCTCTGGAATTGTTAAATTGTTTCTGAATATAGCAAAATAGTTTTATTATCCCCTTTCTGCTAAAAAAAAGGCAAAACAGCTAGGTTGTATAAAAACATTAGACAGCAGCATTTTTGAGGAACAAGTTATTGTTCCGAACTCTAACATATAGACCTGTTCACATTTCCTTTGCAATCTATAGTCATGAATTTAGTCCCTACATTGTTTTTTCCTCTGTTCTTGTGCAGTCATCCAAGCCATTCTACACTCTACATGCCTAATAGGCATCCTTAATATCTATTGGTTATTAAAATACTTGAGATCTGTGCTCCTAAGCATATGAAAAATATTGTTTCAGTCATTTTATTAGTTATGCACACACCAGATGGGAATCACAGAGCTTATAAAAAGGAATACTCAGCATTTCATTCCATGGTCATTAAGGAGAGCTTTTGTCCTTCACCACGTGCAAGATATTACAGAATTGACTGCATTGGCTGTAAAAAGAGACATGCCATTCCTTTCATTGAATATGACACTCTGCACATCAGCAATGCCAATCTTTTATTTTTTTTCAAAAAAAGGTGAGATTACTTCAGAAATTAACACTTTTAAAAGTTTCCTCTCCAAGTCTGTCATCACTTTTCACCTTCTTAATCCACAAAAAAAAGAAAAACAAGTCATCTCTTTCTTTCATGATTTTTCTCTATAAACTCTCTGCCAAAACGAAAAGAGGATATGATGTAACTGACATCTCAGTTCTGAATATCCTTTTGTAATCCCCTCCCCTCCCCTCCCCTCCCCTCCCCTCCCCTCCCCTCCCCTCCCCTCCCCTCCCCTCCCCTCCCCTCCCCTCCCCTCCCCTCCCCTCCCCTCCCCTCCCCTCCCCTCCCCTCCCCTCCCCTCCCCTCCCCTCCCCTCCCCTCCCCTCCCCTCCCCTCCCCTCCCCTCCCCTCCCCTCCCCTCCCCTCCCCTCCTCTCCTCTCCTCTCCTCTCCTCTCCTCTCCCCTCCTCTCCTCTCCTCTCCTCTCCTCTCCTCTCCTCTCCTCTCCTCTCCTCTCCTCTCCTCTCCTCTCCTCTCCTCTCCTCTCCTCTCCTCTCCTCTCCTCTCCTCTCCTCTCCTCTCCTCTCCTCTCCTCTCCTCTCCTCTCCTCTCCTCTCCTCTCCTTCAAATGCCTCCAGCCTTATACTGAGGTTGTCCAAGGAAGGAAATAAAACCTTGGCTAACTGGCCTTTTTTTCCACTTTCATAATAAATAAACAATATTTAAGACATATTTGTTAAAAAACACTGAACAGAGCCATATTCTGCTCAGTGTTTTTTTTTTTTTAGAACAAGATCCAGGTACTCTCAAGCTCTGGTAACATTTGGTGAGAGTGAAATTCTGAATTTATGAACACCATAGACTCCGAAAAGGGGAAGTATTCTCTTTTTAAACAGTTTTAAAAGACATTTTTGGTGTGTAAAATTCCAATCTCTAATGTCAGTCTATGAGAGTGAGAGCTCACTATTCCCCTTTCTGTTCCACAGGCCAGATAAGAAATAACACACTAAAAGCTTGCCTATATACCTTTCTACAGACCTACAGTGTATTTTATTGTATCTTTCTTAACAAATGTAGAGATTTCAGAAAGAAAACACACTTTTTAAGATGCAAAGGATAAAATAACCTTTTTGACACCCTGTTAAAATTACTTTTGGAAAACTACTTTAAATGAAGAGGTCATGCTAAACTCTGAATTCGAATATCCTTGCATTTGATAGATGTGATATGCTATTACTTTGCATTGCGTCTGGTTAACTTGAAATAACGGACTGATCTTGATGGATTCAAGTCACAATTCAAAATGTCATACATGGGAAGGATGAGAAAAACTTTGCTAAATGCAAGTCAGACCACTGATTAATGGTGTTTGGCCATAGTGCTGTTACATGAGACTTAAGAGATAAGATAACATCTGACCTCAGAAGACTCTTAAACCGTTGTATACCACGTATTCTAAGCTATGTGGTATTTCTTTTTGTTTTATACCTCATAGTTAACCCACCAGATAGTCGAAGTCATACTTTATGGTTAACCTGCAGTCAGTAAGACTGGAGAATGCATCTTTCCAAACCAACCTTTCTTATATAACTGTCAGGCCTAGAAAAGCAGCTGCTTCTAGGAATGGAGAAGACCAGGTTCCTGAATTGTGCAGCTCCTGCAGTGTCTACACACCGTAAACAAGAACAATAGTCTGAAGTATGGAAAGCAAGAGTACAGTTTACAGGAAATCTCTATTTTTGTTAATGTCTCCATAGTCAAAGAACTCCAAGATCTGCTTCCAAGCCATACGCATTTCCTGGTGTTAACTGCTGGATCCTGCTTAGCAGAAGAATCTCCTTACTGTCACTGACACAGAGACAGCTTAATTCCTTGCAGTCAGGCCTAGCAGTTTGATAGGTAATGGATTTTGGAATTAGCAGAAGAAATTTCAATAGTTTTGGGTGCTGTGAACTACAGAAGATTTGATTTTTTTTGTTTCCTTCCACTACTGTAGTGAAATTCTGTGGAATTCCACCACTCCCACCTGATTTTTTTCCTCTTTTCCAACAAAAGGGAAAGTTATTACTGACTGTTTACTTGAAAAAACACATATTGAGATTCAAATAAGTATGCCTAGGGTAACCCTTCGAATGTTCTCCCAAGTACATGACAGCAGCTGCTTTAGAGCATGTAGCAAGTATGTTTTGTATCTGAAGATCTACATCCCTGCATATTGTTAAAAATTAGTAGAAAAATCACATACTGTGCATTTGCATGCATTATTTCAATAGCTTTATTATTTGGCAGCTGAATGCTGTCAAATACCCAAAGCATTTGCACTCATCAAGGACAAAGTCCTTGGCAAGTGAGAGGAGTTTCAAATGAGTTGAAATAAAATTATTCTCTGTTTTGAAGGTTTCTTAACATGTGGTAAGTTTTCTTCCACACTTAGATAACTCAGCGATATACCAATGATATATTGCTAAGTCACAGGATAATAGCCCTGAGAAACATCATTAAATACCTACCTTTCCACAAAGATTATCAGTTTATAAGCACTTTAGGAAAGTTTCTGCCTTTCTTTGAATTAACACATAATATCTAATATAACTCCAACTGAATTCTACCTCATAGAGATTCTGGCCTGGTAGCTCATTAGGTGGAGATACAAAACAAAACTATATTTGACAGAAGTTCCTATAGCGCCAAAGAGAACTCCAGTAGCTCAGACTTACTGCACCCATTCTTGCAAGCCTCTGATTACTCATTCATTCACTTATTCATTCATTACTGTTAAATCAATGGGAGAACTTATTCACATGGTGCAACTGCTACACTGACACATGAGTGAGGAATGATTTTACACCCTGTGGAGATGAATACCTATGAGCAGGTGACGTAATGCAATTAAGACAACAAATTCCAAGCAAACAAGTTATTATAGAAAATTCAAAAGACTAAACATTTTGATTATTTTTTAATAGCAATATGAAGTTCTGCATTTGTCGCATGATGGAACGCCTGAATTGTATTGTGTGCATTCAAGAGCAGTCTAAGTTTCTGAATAGGACACTGTAAACCTGATTTCAACAGACTGAAAACAAGATGTGACAAGCAGTTTGACACTGGCCCTCTACTAATTTCCGCTATTTGTAAAGAGGCACGTCTGAATGGAAATAGCTCAGCAGAATGGGTCAGTATGGTTGAGGCCGTGTCAGCCTACACATAAAAAACACAGTGCTGGGGAAAATAAGCAGCCATTGATTTCTAGTGAAAGCCCCCAGAGTCTGGGGAAAGCAGCCAAAACGAGGCACCAGCTGCTCTCTGCTGGAAATCTTTTGTAGAAGAGTGAGGGGAGAGAGAGAAAGCTGGTGGGTCTGAAAAGGGAAACAAGGCAGAAATCGGGATAGAAGAGGTGCTGCTGACTGCCTCAGCAATGCTTCATTCTCCACACTCAGCATTCTCTGAAAAATGAAAGAGGGGAAACATACCCCAAAACTTCGCTATCTTTTATTTACGCAACGTAATGGGAAGGTTTCCAATGGGAATTTCTCATGCTCTTTCACATTCCCTGAATTCAGCTCTATGGCTTTGTGTGTGTGTGGGGGGGTGTTAATTTTTTTTTAAATTGTTTTCAAATCTAGTAAGTATATGCATCAAAATTGGAACAAATACTCAGTGTGACTGCAGATCCTCATTTGCATAATTTCATTATGATAACAATTTTAAGAAGATAATAAATAGAAGATATTCTGTTTGAAGTTGTTTGCTTATAATACAAAAATCTTCCCTATCTACTTCTTGAACACTTCTGTAATGATTTCATGCTACAAATTGTAGTGAAACTCTCTAGCAATGAGTAATAACTCCCTTGCTTCTAGCCCAGACATTGCAGGAAGCACATCCTGCAATGGAATGCAGTATTCATGAAGGGGTTCCAAGTGAGCAGTTTCAGATGATCTGAAAATCTGAAATGGTTCCTCCTCTCAATTCTCTTCCTAGGCAAGCATGCAAAAGAAGGTGGGGCAAGTGGAAAAGTTCCAGGACAACACTCTAACTTAATTCCAGATCCAAATTCCAAACCTAACAAAATTGCAGGAGCCTTATCCAAAAAGGAGCTCTTCAGAGCAAAAGCAGTTACTTCAAACTAATTAGCACAGCTGGTCAAAGCTAAGCATTATCAAATCAGTAAATTGTCTTTGAAGCCTGTAGAGAGCTTTAAAGGCAAAACTTCATGTACCTTTACTTGTAAACAGCCTTAGAATAGACACCCCAACAATGCTGACGACTTAAAAAATGGGGCAACTCTTAATTACAGAAAGTCTCCACAAGAGCAATAGAATGCCTTTTCCCAACTTGGTTTTGACAACTTTGCTTGTTATTAACAGTGAAAGTTACTTAAAAGGTCAGTGTTACACTACCAATCACATCTTATTTTCATTGTATTGAAACTGTGTTTAGAAGGCCCTGCTACTAAGAAGCTTAAGATGCTTCTGAAAGAATGCACGTGCATAAATCTGGATATTGCATTAAACCTCAAACTAACAAAATTCTGGACTGCTCATCTAACAGATCTTCCAGAGGTGCGAGAAGGCAAGAAATCTCTTATCAAGTCTGCAATTGCAAGTACGATTTAGTTTCCTCTGAATGTCCTGATTCTTAACCAGTTTGTTTTGCTACACTTTTTCAGATCATCTGGTTTACCTCTAAGAACAACTCCGTCCTCTGTTTAAGCATGTCCTCCCCTGGCTTTTTCTTATGTAACTACAGCTCATTAGCCTCAGCTCTAGTATTCACTTCTAATCTTTACTTTTACAGAACTCATGCTTACTTACTTCAAAGCTCACAAAAACCTTTCAGGCTACCAACAAATTCTATGCTGTCTTCTGCTTCGCTAAAGATAATGTGAAAAATAACTAATATAAAGAAGAGAAGACTTTAAACATGTACACGATGATTTATATTTTGTATTGCCACCTGTACCTTCATGCTGTAATATCGTTCCACTTTCCTTGGTTTTGTATGTCATCCTTTCCACATTTCAGAGAAAAACTTTAACTGCCTACTGAGTTTTCTCTTTTCTTTTCTCTTTTACAAAACTACCACATTTCAGTGGACACATTGTGAAGGACTGCAGGGGCACTAGGCAGAAAAGATCTGCAGTTATTTACTGTAACCTTGACTGCCACAGGAAAGGGATATGTGTACATATGTTTGTGATTACACAATTGGGACACAACTTCATTTTGGATTTCCATCTCATTTGTATTTTTGGCCCTGATCTTCACAGCTAGGAATTATGAACCTTCCAACACTCTGCATATTTGCAAAGAGCAGCACAGTTATGTCAGTATTGTAAGATTGGAGCCCATTGAAAAATAAATGTCATAGAGTCTGAGATGGTGCAGTGGTCCTAAACAGCATCAAATCATCTTCATTCAAGCAAAAAAACATTCTGAACAAATGCCAGGACTGCACACTCTGTTCATTTTCAGTCATGCTTCAGGAACCTGAACTTACTATTCAAGTAGAAAGTTTAACAACAGACAAAGTGAAGGCAATGATTAAAAAATTTGTAGGTATATATATCTGCAAGAAAGTTCATTCTTTCACAGTGTGTTGTCAGCTGTCTCATCATTGTATTTTAGGTAGACAGGCACAAAACCAAGCTAAAGAAATTTTGCATAAATAAACTGAAGCATAAGAGAAAAAAACCCATAATACAATAAGAACAAGGTGTTCTGGGAGTACTGTATATGCTTATTAGATGATACTGAGCTAAATAATGGAACAACAGTAAAAGGATATTATATTAATTGAAAAAAATGTGACATTTCCTCTTACATCCTGTTCACAATGCCTGGGATATATTCGTGTTAGAACATATCTGAATACATCCGTTTTTGTGAAATTCATTAAATTAATCCAGAATAATCTATTTCCCTACTGCATTGTTATGCAGATTTATTGGAAGATGCATTAGAAAAGTTTGCAGTTGTTTAGCAATTATTATCTACTTTATAAATTTTCCCTATTTCAAAAGCTTGCAGTACAATTTATAATATGCTCTAGTAGTGCCCTGGATACAATTCATCACATTAATTTCTTCATTTCCAGCAAGCACTCATTTTATCTGTATTGTTTCCCCAACCAATTTTTCTTTTTAAACCCAGCAACTGGTTTAATACACATGGCACCATTAGACCTCTAGCACATCTTCTCATCATACATCATGCCTATCTATGGAATACTGAGCTAATTACAACGGTTTGTATCCTCAGCTAGTGCAGATAGCCAAGACACTTCAATATGGCCATTACAGTTTACATCTGCTAAAAATACAGACCTATAGCAGTTTGATACATTATTATGTATTATAAAATGTAATTTAATTGCAGGAGGGCAAATTAAGGTCACCTTTTAATACAAGCCTTCCAATATTAGAAGTGGAAGTATGCATGTGTGTGTACAAACAGACAGATATTTATAGATAGAGAAATACATATTTAGAGGGAAAAGGAAATACTGACAATTCAAGACTCTTTGTAAAGGATGAACTTGAAATCTGTATCTCTTAGAAAGGCTCAGCTCTGCACTCTAGAACACATAGATTTATACCTCTCCTATTAAAATGTTTATAATTGCAACTGCATTTCTAAAAAATATAAATTTTATAATGTAGTTCATTTTGCCTTCATTTTGAGACTTTATCCTACAAAGAATTCCTGAAGGTATAGTCAAGAACCATAAAGATTAGATTAGGATAATTATAATAATTTGTTATATCTAATGGGAAACATTTACCTGAAAATCTCTATATGAAGTTCAGAAATTGCGTTTTCAAAGAAATTGAATAAAAAGTTGAACATCCAGCGGAATGGAAAGGTTTCACACCATGCTTGATAGTTATTCACCAGTGCAGAAAAACACTGGATATTTCAATATTTCTTCAGAGTTCCATGAAGAATTCAGTGGAAAGGATCATCTTAAATAACACCCAGCAGTTTAATGAGAAGAACAGAACTTGGGCGAGAATTATTTCACAGACTGATAGTCCTACAGCTACTCTGGGCACCAGCCTCAGAGTGACAAAGACTCTTTGCTTCTTTCAAAAACATCTACCATTTAGGGATTTTAGGAGAATAAAAGGCTCCAGAGGTCTAAAGGGCCCACTGTGTCACAGCTACCAACACTGAAGTCTATGTGTCTGTTACTATAAGATAAAAGTCTGTTTTGAAAGAAAACAAACTTTATTGATATTTCTGTCAGATCTTAGAGCAGGTCTTGAAAGGCAAAATTACACCATGTAATTATCTTGGCCTCAATCCTAAAAGTCTTTGTGCCGCATAAGGAGTACTTTATGTGGTCCCGTTCAACTAAGAGTAGACACCATGGTTACATTTTTGTGCTGTCTTTCAAGGAAATGCAGTACAAAAGGCTCTACCCAAAAAACAGAGCAGATCTTGCTATCCACATTTGAGGCTGCAACATCATCTACTATTGTCCAGTAGACTGAAACTCAGGTAACAAATGTCAAATGTTTTCTTGGACTTTTTTATGAGTGTCTACAAAACTCAAACCCCTGCATGGTGCTGTGTCCCCACAGCATTCCAACATGGTCAGATATAAAGATAGTACTTCAGCAGTATGTGAACCTACATAAAAAGAGCATTTTCATGAAAAAAAAGGTCTAACATTCCACTGCTATGCAATAATACACAGAGATTGAGGTGAAAAACTGTTTCTATGGTCAAGAACAAGGCCAATATTTGTAGTGTCAGTGAAATCTGAACCACTGCTGAGCCCTGCCCATTCCATTTCAGAGAGAGTAAGTACTAAGATGGGCAAAAACAGGTGTTTGAGAAAAAAACAACCTATATTTCTCTATACCTGGAACTCAATGATTATCCAGTTTTCACCACTGTAGACTCACATATCCCCACAATATACTGTCAGCATTCCTTCCTACACTCTTTGGGCACAATCTCAATCCCACTCCCTCTGCCACATAGAAAAAAGCAACCAACACAAGATGTAGAGTGTCGGCTTGAAATTCTGAAGTTTCTAATGCAACAGCAATGCTCAGGTTGAAGGTATCTTCTCAAACAGTGGCTGATAAGGACTCCAAGCTAGACCTTATAGTACTCCAATCCTATCCTGAAAAAAAAGGTTAACTAAAGTTTAGAAAAAAAACCCCAACCAAACAAAGTAACATCTTTAAAAGACGGACAAAATTATTGGAGTGTCTAGTACAGGCTGTTCGCTGATGTCTGAATGAATTTTGAGCAAAGATTTCCAATACAATCTTACTTTTCAGGCAAAGCTTCCACATCACGACAATTATCCCCCTCTGGATATACTTAATGGGAAAAATACCACTTTAAGTATTAAGACTCAAGGCCATGTTTTTGCACTCCATTCCCTATAGGAGCCAAAACTAGGAGTTTGGCAGAATTCATGTAGGTAAATGGTAAGAGGTCCCAGAATTTTCCTGTTTCTTTCTATTATACAAAAAAAATTGCCAGAAGTGATCAAGGACACAGCAGAAAAATTAAGTCAAGTCCACCTCTATGTGGGGTTTAACTGCCTTTTGTCAACACCACTATGCCTCTGCTAACGGATTTTAATCCTCCTGCCCTTTTCTTTTTTTCTGGCCCTCACTTTGTTATTCTGTTCCTCTTCTACAGCCTTTCAGTTTCCCAGTCTCACATCTCTGCCATCTTTTTTTCTTTTCTTACCCCTCCAAGTCACATCTCCCTCAACTAAATGTTGCCCACCAAAAGTCCAAAAGAATTTTAAATTCTTGCCTGGATGGTTCAGAATTAGCGAAGAGGACAGAATATGAAGATTTCACACCATTTATTCAAAAGGATAATATATAGAGAGTGATAAAGAAAATGCTGCTAATTAAAATTTACTTTGACGCTGCGTGCAATCCTTTTAGGCCTTCCTTCATCAACAGTTTCTCATCAAGGTGAATAACAAAAGTAGTAGAGAAGAAAGTCAACCCTGCTGAACCTAGTGCTACTGGAACTAAGTTAAAGACAGCCATGGCAAGAAGACTAGAATGGACAGTAGTGCAAGGAGTCAGCAACACCATGTGACACAGAAAATAAAAATCTAAATTGAGTGAGAAACCAGGTTTCACTAGTCTTCTCCATTGTGGTTTGACACAAAATAATAGGTAAACACAGCTTAAAGAAAAAATATTCTAAATAAATTTTCCTTCTTTGTAGATACTCTACCTATCACTTTCTAGGATGTTGTTTAATGTGAATTTCTCCCAAATATTTTTAAACTTCTGAACACTGACACCACACAAGAATAAGAAAGAACATTCATCAATGGTATGATGTACAAGACCTTGGAATGTTTTGTGTAGAGCAGCATTTCTGTTAGGTTATACAGGAACACTGACTGAGGACAGCAAAATTATGTGGAAGTTCAAGTGCAGTTACTTGCCATCCTTCCAAGATGGACATTAAAAAAAAAACTATTAGGAGAAAAATCACTTTTTTCATACTATATTTTTCAAGCTCCCGCATAGAAACACTCTACTTTGGATACCCATCATTCTATTTTTACCAGAGCTGGAAATGTAGCCCTTGAAACAATTCAATCTTATTCAGACGAATCTTATAATAAGGACATCACACTTACTGATCAAATAAGGAATTTTGGGATAGGGCCTTTTGAATTAGAAATCAAGATGAAACAAACTGCAGGGAAAATATGTTTCTCATAGGTATTCTGCTAATATCCTGCAAGTTTATTTTGAAATCTATCTGAAAATCTCCTAACACTGTACCCAGAGGTCCCATTTTAGTTAAGCCATGCACCTTGTAATACACAGAGTACCTCTCTTTTATTTTCAGACAAATGCATTTAAATTTTCTCACCCACAGCTATGAAAGATGTAACACCACAACACCATCTGCAGTTATTGTTCCTGATGTCAGATCTGAACATACACAAAAACTTTTTTGTGGCATGGTCAAGCACTAAACCAAGACTCACATTCACTTTTCACCAGTGAGTCTGTGATTTGGGATGCATAAAAACAGTCATCCTGAAACCTAGCACTCTCCATAGACTAGCTGTGAGGTTTTCATATCTATACCATCTCTTCTCTCCCCCTTTGCTCTCCATATCAAGAAACCCACAGGCATTTGCAAGGCTAGAAAGGCATTTACATATGACACCTCTGCCGTAGGTGTCGCACAGTCTTTCCCCACATAAAGCCACAGACATGAGGCACTAGCTTGGCAACTCTGTTTGGTGATTGCCGTGGGATGTCCCAGTGCAGTCCCTCAGCTCCACTGCATCAGATAGGAGCACGATACCCCCCGGGCTGAGCCAAGTGCCACAGCGTAAGTCTTGAGTGTTTTTGCACTGGAACTATTAGAGAGTTTATTTGTGGAAAGTGTTATCACTGTGATAAATGGACCAATGACTTCAAAACTTATATGTAATTTCTAATTTTGAGAGTGTAAATTCAGCACTTTGTTCAACAAAATGGTGACGCTTCAAATTTTTTTCTGTTTTCAATGTGAGATTTACTCCTCATCAAAGATCTTCCTCCTTCCCTTTGCTCCTTAGCTAGAGAGTTTATCAAATTATTTTTCACTTAATCTAAACCTCTGCTGTACAAAATCACTTATAAATCCTTCAGTGTAATTAAATTAATATACAGAAGGGATTGACCTCCGCCACGACTCTTTCCCTTTTCATTATATCTCCAGTATTACACACCAATTTTCATTTTCTCTGCGATTAGCCTACCAGATCCGCACATGTATGAGGTGGGAGCACAAGATCTGAGAAAACGCTCCAATTAGTGGAGGACATCTGCCTCCTGCACTGTGCAGAGTATAGTCACCACATATCTCCCCTGATGAACTACACCAGCTTCCCGTTTCTCCCTGCAATAACTCCTATTTCAAAGCTAGCTAGACTTTATTGCTGTGATGGTTCAAAGCCTCCAAGTTCTCAGTCAAAATATGTTCATAATCAACTTAAACCCATTAGATCTCATTCCAGCTACATGCTTCGGCTTAAATATGGTTTTTGTTCATGTCTCTCTGATGGGCCAATACGCATATTCATTCAATCTGTGTTTTACTAGTCTTAAACATTCCAGACTTGTTTAATATCAGTTTATTAGACAATCTCTATTCATATGATATATCTCCACTTGCACAGAGATGAAGTCGAAGTCGAGTTTCTTTCTAATGCATTTTGTAAAGTTTTATACCTGAGGTCTAACCAGGGGTTTGCACAGTACTTCTAGTATCAATATTGTTAAAAAAAACCTTTTATACTATTTTTTTTCCTAAAGTGCTATGAATCAGATTGATTATGCCTACTCACTACCTCTGAATACACTGCTTCAGTCGATGGTGAAATTTTGCCATTTCTAATACATGGAATTATGATTTCTTCTCTTCCAAAACATAAGAAGGATTGTCCTTACAGGTCACAGTGTGAGCACTTTGAAGCTTAGCAAGTCTTAGGACAATGAGGGAAAACTATTGTGCTAAGTAAGCTACTTAAATATTAATGTAACAATTTGAACTGCATTCCTAGGGAAAGTTCAACAGCAATGGACAAAAATGTTGTCATAATTTAGCAAATAAATTCAATAAATAATCTGCTAATAATATCAATTAGAAAGTTAATGTAAATATGTCACAAAAATGAGCAATATAAAGGTCATCTACTTTACTCAGTGAAGTCCCATCTTTATTAGCTTCAGTAGACATTACGAATTTTCTGAATGCTAACATAAGAAATAGAGAATAAACTAGGATGTACTCCCTGAAAACAACATCACAGCAAAAAGTTGTTTTGTCTTTAAGCAGGGATTTCTGGGCATGTACTTCAGTATGATGTATCAAATCCTGAGTATTTAACTGGTTTGTTTCTCATCTGTAGTTTTGAAGATAGGTGCCAAATTAACCCAAATTAATTAAATTAAGTGTTTTATAACTCTTCAGACACTGGACTAGGTGTTTGTGGCTTGTGTGAGATTGCTAAAAGTACACTTCTTGTAAGGCAAAGCACTAACCATTCTCTTCGTATTTCCTGTCTGATCTAGAAAGAATATTGGATTGAAAGGTAATGATTTTACACGATTCACATATAAAAAAGCACATGATTTTACTGTATATTCCATTATTCCTCTAGTAATTCAGCTTGAATAACCCCCAACCAAAATATTTCCCAGTGAGTTCTATGAAGCACATTAGAAAACAAGGATAGTGTTGACTACACTTGTAATCTCTTGCAGATGCTCTAAATGTAGTAAACGCCTCCATAATTTAAAGATGAATAGTTGAATAATTTGAGTTGTGGCTTTTTCTTTTTCTTTTTTTTTTTTTCCCCATAACTAATCTTCAGACAAAAAGCACGGAAGTCGATAGTTCAACAACTTAAATAGCTGTCCAGTTTTTCTGCTAGAAGGAATAAAAATCCTGTCATGATGAAAGGAAGCTTTGAAACCCAGGCTGTAGCTGACTTCTAGCTTTGGGCATGACAACAAGAAAATAATCATTAAAGTGGAAAAAAAACAGGTAGAGTTCATTGTCACACCCAGCTACATCATTCTGTGCAAGATTAAAAGTAAAGATGCTATGTATCGAGTTCTATTGTCTTTCTTGTAGTATTTTTAGTTTAAAAGGATTATTAGATTAGTAAAAAAGTAACTTTTCAGCTCTGTTTCTTTGTCTTCCCACCTTGCTGTACTGCTTCTTGCCACTTATTTTAGGTATATGCAATATTACCATAAGTATGTCTCAGAGGGAGATATACATTCTGCCCTTGAAGTAAGTCTGAGATATTTATTTGTTGATTGATTTCTAAAATACATTTATCTAACAAATTCTGAGAGAATGGTTAGGGATTATAAAAGAAATAGACACTTGTGATCACATACATTGCAGTATAGCTTCTGCAATCATTTGTGTTAATAGATAAATTTTGCTCTATGATCCGAAGGTCAACAAATTCAAGCTGTAATGATGGGTAATATAGTGCAGATTATAAAGCTGTAGACTGTCTTCAGATACATCCTTCTCAGGACTTCACTACTTAAGTTTTACCCAGTTTACATATTGGTGTTGGTTTCCAGTAGGAACTACCTATAGTTTTGAGTGAAGGTGGGTAGGGAAAAATGAAGACACTGAGGGGACACATTGTCACTGTCTACAAATACCTCAAAGAAGATTGTAGCGAGGTGAGTGTTGGTCTCTTCTCACAAGTGACAGGTGATAAGATGAGAGGTAATGGTCACAAGTCGCACCAAGGCAGGTTCAGACTGGATATTAAGAAAAAATTCTTCACTGAAAGGATGGTCAGGCACTGGCACAGCTGCCCAGGGAGGTGGTTGAGTCACCATCCCGGAGGCATTTAAAAGATGGGCAGATGAACTCCTTAGGGACATAGTTTAGTAATGGACAGGTATGCTTGGACTCGCTGATCTCAAAGGTCTTTTCCAATGAGATGATTCTACGGTTCTATGAATCTATGGATCTGTTGGTTCTGTAGCTGCAGAAGCATGCATGAGCATGCTGGGTATCCTATGCCTTAGGCAGTCATGAAAACACAGGGAAGGAATGCTGGGGCTTGAAGGTGGACAGCATTCCAGAATGATGTTCCATGATGCAGTAGAGCAATGAGCAGGAGTAAGACGCTGAGACATGAGGAGGTGGATATAACTGACTGCAGATGAGCTAGTGTAAAAAATATAGTTATTCTCAGCATGCAACATTAATGGTTAGAGTTTTATTTTTAAGATAAAATCTTATCTCAGCTCATACTAACCCAATAACTGATGGGAATCAGAAGTAAGGGCAACAGTCCATGCTTGATGCATTCTCCGTCTGGTTCAGTTGCATCTGGCCACTGCCTTAGAAAGGCTGTCTAAGATTCAGGGGTCTTAAACATTCAGGATTTTTAAGACAGCTGGATGAGTTAAGATTTGAGAGTAGCCCTTACCTTGAGCTCCATTTATTTTCATTAGTCTGCATTAGAAGATCTGCTGCACATTTACAGATTTTGATGGCTTCCCTCCCATGACGTGACGAATGAGTCTCACAGCTTATAACTTGGCTGTTGAGCCCAGGTGGTAGAATATCCACTGTGAGGATAAGAAAAAAAAAAAAAAAAAGAAAAATCTCAGGGACTCAGTAGGTCAGTGAAAAAAAAAAAAAGTGGGAAAAGTCCGAGTAAAGACATCCCTAGAACATGGTCCCCTTGGTTAATTCAGAGTCTGAAATTACTCTTCTATGGTGGAGGGTGCCTGCTAGCACTGCCTATAGGAAACACAATCCCATATGAATATCTCCATGCTCTCTACAGTTTTTAGGAGGTTCAAAGTGCATCTTGATGACATTGTATAAATAGAATGAATTCATACCACTATTTTTAGGATGTAATTAGGAACATATGCTTACTTACAAAGTAGAGACTTAAAGTGTATTCATCACAAACTTTACACATTAAAAAAAAAGAAAAAATATTCGATTGGCACAGAAAATTTTGTCTATAAGCAAGACAGCACTGACATCCATGGGATTAATAATTCATACATTTTATCCCATTCAGGGCTTTTCAGAAAGTCCATTATACTATATTTTTGTATAGTCAGTAAATTTCCTAGCTCTTAAACCCCATGAAATGAAAAATAGGCTTGAAAAGCCATAATACTATCAATACATTAATATTTATGTAGCTCTTTTCATGACAAACATTCCAAAGTGCTCTCTAGTAAAAGAAAATGAAATAAGGCATGAACAGAATGCAGATGACTGTAAGTCAAAAGGTCACTGAAAAAGACAAATCAAATGAATCTGTTTGGCCGAGGGACTGACCAAGTTCACCCCGTTAACTCTTGGAAACCCTGCAGTCTTTTCTAAAGCTCTGACTAGCCAAGTTTTAGGAGTAATGAATCAGAAAAAAATCAAACCAATCACAACAAATAAGGGGAACAAGTTGGTACCATTTCAGTATAGACAGGTAAGAAGATGTTTTTCCAAGTACTGAGTGTACAGAATGCTTTTACCCCTGGCCATTTATAACTGATACAGCTGATAAAAATGTAGTTAAAAACTCAAAAAATAATTAGGGTAAGTATTATTTTTTTCATGAACCACAACAGTAAACCATTATTATAAATTATGTTAATTTCTCTACCATAATGTATTTGTTCATGGGTGAAAATATAAGTATAGAGAACATAAGCTGTCTAATGCGTAACTACTGACTCTCTAAATGTATCTTGTCTTCAACTAATCCTACGTCCACAAGCCTATGGGGCTGAATGGGATACTCCCAAGGATATTAAGGGAGTTGGCAGAGGTCCTTGCCAAACCCCTTTCCCTCATCTATCAACAGCCCTGGCTGACTGGGGAAGTGCCACTTGACTGGAGACTGGCAAACATAATTCCTATTTACAAGAAGGGTCGGAAGGAGGATTTGGGGAATCATAGGCCTTTCAGCTTGACCTCGGTAATGGGGAAGGTCATGGAGCAGATCATATTGAATGCTATCACACAGGACATGCAGGACAGCCAGGTGATCAGACCCAGTACAACCAGGTTATGTTGTATGACAAGGCTACCTGGTTAATAGACGAGGGGAAGGCTGTGGATGTGGAGTACCTGGACTTCAGTAAAGCCTTTGACACGTTTCTCAAAGTATTCTGATTGAGAAACTGACTGCCATTGGCCTGGACGGCTATAGCCTCTGATGGCTAAAAGACTGGCTGGATGGCCGGGCCCAGAAGGTGGTGGGGAATGGAGTTAAATCCAGTTGGAGGTTGGTCACGAGCAGTGTTCCCCAGGGTTCAGTGCTAGGTCCAGTCCTGTTCAATATCTTTATTAATGATCTGGACGAAGAGATCGAGTACACCCTTGGTACGTTTGCAGATGACACCAAGCTGGGTGGCAGTGTTGATCTGCTTGAAGGAAGGAAGGCTCTATAGAGGGATCTGGACAGGCTGGATCAATGGACTGAGAGCAATTGGATGAGGTTCAACAAGACCAAATCCCAAGTCCTGTACTTGGGACAAAACAACCCCGTGCAATGTTACAGGCTTGGGTAAGAGTAGCTGGAGAGCTGCCTGGAGGAGAAGGACTTTGGGGTGTTGATTGACAACTGGCTGAACATGAGCCAACAGTGGCCCAGGTGGCCAATAAGGCATCTCGGCCTGTATCAGGGACAGTGTGGCCAGCAGGAGCAGGGCAGTGGTTGTGCCCCTGAACACAGCACTGGTGAGGCCACACCTTGAGTACTGTGTGCAGTTCTGGGCCCCTCAGTACAAAAAGGACATTGAGGTGTTGGAGCACATCCAGAGACGGGTAATGAGGCTGGGGAATGGGCTGGAGAACAAGTCCTACGAGGGAACTGGGGCTGTTTAGCTTGGTGAAGAAGAGACTGAGGGGAGACCTCATTGCTGGCTATGGCTGCCTAAAAGGGGGCTGTGGGAGAGCAAGTGTTGATCTCTTCTCTCACGTGACAGGTTATAGAACAAGAGGAAATGGCCATAAGTTGCACCAGGGGAGGTTCAGACTAGATATTAGGAAGAATTCTTTACCGAAAGGGTGGTCAGGCACTGGAACAACTGCCCAGGAGGTGGTTGTATCACCATCCCTGAAGATGTTTAAAAAACGAGTAGAAGAGCTTTTGAGGGACGTGGTTTAGCGGATAATGAGTGCAGTTGGACTCGATGATCTCAAAGGTCTTTTCCAGCCAGAAGACTCTATGATTCTATGATAATTGCCTTTTTTCATTTTTTATTTTTTATAAACTATTGTATTTATTATGAAATATTATTATAGGAATTCTTATTACATATAAAATATTTAAAAGCTATTATATAATTGAAAAACTATTCTTCAGATTTGATAACTTTCTTCACTGCCTGATAAGGCTTATGACTAAAGAGAAGAAACAAACTTGGGACCATAAGTGAACATAACAAAACTGAGCATGTTTCACTAGCTGAATTTAGAGGAATGATCCGGTTTTCTTAGCTTTGCAACACTGCATGACAAAGAGTTAAGTGTGGTGCTTAACATTCTCATTACAAACAATTCCACAGTAGAATCTAGGGCTTCTGTGGCTTCTGGATGGTTGTAGAGGGCTTTTGGAAGCTACTTGCAGCACAGATAATTAAAAAAGAGGTGTTTCTATGAAATGTCTGGGTGTGTTACTCATACTCATTAGAGGCCTAAAAATGCTCTGTTTTCTTGTGGAATTAGTAGAAAAGCAAGAGAGAGAAAATCAATGTAATGTTTACAGCTTTGTCTTCTTTTAAAAAAAATAGAAAAAGAAAACGTAGAGCTGTCTACTTTTATTCAGTTATAGGCAGGCATCATGTTTTCTGCTTTTATTTGGAATGTGAACATTCCATTTTTCTATGGTTATCGGGTTTTTTTTTTTTATTCAGCCCTCAGTACTATAACTCCATTTTGTTTGAGTTGTTGGTAGATTTATTCAGTAAGTGCTAAAAATCCCACTGAAACTCACAGGGGAACAGGAGTCATTCACTTTAATTCAGAATATTTTAATGGTTCTTTAGCTACACATGAGCTCACACTAGTTTTCAAGTCTGCATGCTGTGCCAATATTGACTTTATAGCTATCACAAGACAGTCAGAACTAAATGTAATCTCATTTAGTCTCATCTTTGACAGCCATAGTTATCTTTTTCAGCCACCTGTGCCAATGTCTCTTTCCATCCTGCAGAGTTTATTAAAGCACCCAGAAAGATATCTAGACTATTAGGTTCATCCCTGAAGAAACTTAAAAACACAGATTTTGGCAAAAATGATAAGTATTTTCACTCAGTTTTATCAGAATATCTTCATTTTACAAATTAGACCCACAGATGATGTGGAATCTAGAGGACTATTGGGTATACTAGGATTTTAATATAGGTCCTGTCAGTGCTGTAGAATGCATGCTGAATATTTGCTGTACCATGGATTGTTTACTGAAGTAACCCTCAGATCTGATGGGATTCAAGAGACCAAATGCTTTAGTTAAACAAAGTGACTCAGAGAGGAAACAACAAGGGACAGAATGTGCTTCCTTACATACACGCAAAAAGCCATCTCTTTTAGAAGTCAGTAAGTACAAAAAATTGTCTGTACATGTGTAATAAAAAAAATCATGCAATATTTTCTACATAAGTATTAAATTCCATGAGGTTTGGGGGTTCAAGTTCCACATCCATGTTGTTTGGTTTTTGTCTGTGTTTAGGAAACACTGCGAAATCTAAGAGTAAAAAATTTAGACATACTGATGAAAAATAATGTATCTCCTCAGATCTGGATCTTGGTGAACAATAGTTACACCAGACATTCAGCAGCAGCAACTACATTGAGGAACAGGTCCCATCAAACGTACAGTCTCTGGGAGCACGAGGACAGTATGGCAAAAAATGAGGAAAGTATGCCCTTTTGGCACCTAGGAAACTCTGTATCTCCACTTGGCACCCATGTTTTTTATTCAAATGTTATGAGTGTGTGATGGGATCTAATGTGAGATCTTATTTTTTCTTTTTTTTAACAAAAAAACTTTAAAATGACAAACGTATAAATTGTACCCACTAAAACTAAAATAATGACAAAATAAAAAATTAACTTTATTGTCACAAAACATTTGAGTCATCGAATCATAAAACGTCAGGCTGGAAAGGACCTCAAGAAATATCTGGTCCAGCATTTTTAGGTGTTCTACAGTTTAAATGAGGTGGCCCAATGTTATGTCAAGCTGAGCCTTAAAATTGTACAGTGTAGAGTAATTTAACACTTTTCTGGGAAGACTTGCCATGCTTTAGACTCCTCAAGATTTGTTCTTATATGAAATGCATCTACACTTGTGAAAACTGCTGCATCTTTAGAAAAATTTTTCTTGGAGAGTTCCAATTTTTAAAAAAGTGCCTCATTTTTTTAAAGGTAATATCTCTAGAAATGGGAAAAACGTATGTGCAGCATAAGACTCCCAGAATTTACTGAGTCAGTGAGGTGACCTCTATTAACTCCCTCTAGCACCCACAGAATAAGGCAGGCACCTCAAATAGGTTTCCTTACATTCTGAATGGGAAAATGAAACAGCTTAGCTAGTATGAAAAATAAACATAAAGATATGTCTATAATCCCACCAATATTCCAAGTGCAAGGCACCTGCCAAAACATTGCAGGTAACTCCTCTATCTGTTCAGGATCCAGAATTACTGTGATTTTTCTCTTGGAGTGGAGAAGTTATGCCTTTTGAATAATGAATGTTAACGAAAGTGTGATTCTTACTTTCCCAGTAGTATCACAGGGGCCAAAGCATGTGTTAAGGCAGTAGTTTTAGTCTGGGACTGATGGGATTCAAATTCACATCCCTTTGAAAGAATCCCTTAGCTAACACTTCTAGATCGAGTTGGAAGGAGAAAAGGTAAAGTCTCCTCCAGTCTTGTCCAAGTTTTGTAATAAGGAATGTAAAGTTAATTCAGCCAGAATGGAAGTAAAAGAAGAAATGGATGTGCAACCAGGGTTTACAGCTATCTCTAGAATAAAAGGAGTATGACTTAACAAACGTCTACTCCTCAGGTGGTTTGCAGAGTTATTTGCTCAGTGTTTGTCTAACTTAAAATGGAAAAAATAGTCCTGGATCAAGAACTGCAATGTAATAAATATTTTACTTCAAGTCCCAAAACAAGAACTACAATATATGGATAGTTCTGTATTTGTTCTGTATTTACCCAACTAGCTTGTAATTTCCCTTCTCTAGTGACATGATTAGAAGTGTTATTCCAGAAACCCAAGAGTAACATGGCAGAGTCTGAGAAGATCTACTTGGCATGTGTTTTAACGCAAAATTAATACTCTGAACCTGAATTAGGTTGAATGAGAATGGGAATTCAAGAGATGAGATCTCCCACTTGGAAAACATTCCTTCAGAGTAACTAAGCTCCTGTGTTGTGCCATCTTTCTGTAGGGATATTAATCTGTTAATTACGTAGGCTACATGTGTTATTTTAGATTTCAGTGAGGATGCATTGTTTTTCAAGAGCAGACTCAGATTATAGAATCATAAAGTTGGAAGAGACCTCTGAGATCGTGGAGTCCAACCATACCTGTCTCCCTACTAAACCATATCCCTAAGAAACTCCTCTACCCATCTTTTAAACTCCTCCAGGGATGGAGACTCCACGACCTTCCTGGGCAATTTGTTCAAATCCCTGACCATTCTCTCAGTGAAGAAATTCTTCCAAATGTCCAGTCTAAACCTGCCCTGGTGCAATTTGTGGCAGTTCCCTCTCATCCTGTCACTCCTCACTTGTGAGCAGAGAGCAGCACCCACCTGTCACAACCTCCTTTCATGTAGTTGTAAACAGTGATGAGGTCTCCCCTCAGCCTCCTCTTCTCTAAGTTAAACAACCCCAATTCCCTCAGTACCTCCTTGTAGGGCTTATTCTCCAGCCCCTTCACCCTGTTGCCCTTCTTTGCGCATGCCCCAACACCTCAATGTCTTTCTTATACTGAGGGTCACAGAATTGAACACAGCACTTGAGGTGTGGCCTCACCGTGCTGAGCACAGGGGCACATTCACTGCCCTGATCCTGCTGGCCATGCTGTTTCTGATACAGGCCAAGATGCCATTGATCTTCTTGGTCACCTGGGCCACTGCTGGCTCAAGTTCAGCCAGCTGTCAACCAACACCCTCAGGTCCTTCTCCACCAGGCAGCTCTCCAGCCAGTCTTCCCCAAACCTGTAACGCTGCATGGGGTTGTTG